>CAAKMY010068601.1:252-11359 GCA_901111285.1 Corrigiola litoralis
TAAGCACAAATATGAATAATAAGGGAATCGTAACATTATGGCATACAAATGCGCCTTAAAGTAGAGTAAATAACATATATTACGCACTGCAAATATGTGTGTATCAGACCTTTAGCAAATGATAAGGCAGTGCTATGTGTTAAATGGGTGCATGTATTCTATATGAAGAATGATGCTAGTGTGTGGGACGTAAAAATACCAACTAGTGCATCCTGAATAATAAGAAAGCTTATTAAAATCAGCAAAAAACTTCAATTTCTACATCAAGATTGGAACATACTTACTAAATATGGAAGGTTCAGTACTAGTACTTGCTATATAAACTTATATTGAGGTGATGAAAGAGATGTTCCATGGAAGAGCATATTGGGAAGTAATTGTGTAAAGCCAAAGTTCCTATTCATTATGTGGTTATTGACTTATTTCTTTGTAAGAGAGATATCACAAAGGACATGATCCTGAATGAGCTAGAATGTGTCTTATGCAATCATGAGAATGAGTCAGCAGACCATTTGATGTTCAAGTGTTGTTAAAGTGGGGATATTTGTAAAAAAACTACTATAGTGGTGGGGTATTGATAGACCAGTAAAAGGTTGGGATGATGAAGTACAAATTGCTTCTCAAATATGTAGAAAAACTTGTGCTAGACATATATTCAGGCAACTACAATGAACCATATATGGGGAGAGAGGAACACTCGTATTTTCAGGCAAAAGTTTAGAAGTGAAGATATGTTCTTTAGAGCATTCTTAGTAGTCTATTTATTCATTATACATTAAATTAAGCTACTACATTTTTTAATTAGGCTATGACATATATTGAATCAGGTTAATATTTATAATGACTTAGCCTAATATCATAACACACATACTTGAAACACAATTTAACATCGTCGTTGTTACTATCAAGTACAATTAATTCTTTATTGATAACATTATTATGGCGAATATAATCAACATCACCATAATCCGCTCATGATCGTTGTTCATCCTATATTTATAAGATTTCTCTAGTTTTGTATTATGAAAGGTATTGCTAGTTTTTAAATGAAAGATGAGGGTAAGTTGATATGTGGTGAATGAATGTGTTAGTCAAAGAATTATGGATAGCACCATAACTGTTTCTGGTACAATCATGCACATTCAAAACATATTGTGTTTAGATGTTTTGGTTTTTTTTTTCAATATGTGAAATTACATATATTACCCTTTATTGTACATACAACAAGTTGTATGGTTCTTATTGCCTTCTTGTCCATCTAAATTTTTTTTCCCTCCAACACTTACTTTATGGCTGCTAACGTGTCTCGTTTTTATTGATTATATAAGAATTGCAAAGTTAAAAGGTGTGTAACGTATTGGCTCTAGAAACACTACCTGAAATTGCTCTTTATTTTTTCACAAATTGTTGTAGATTTTAAACTCCAAGGCTAGTTCGACTTTCAAGATATTCATCATGTGGCCTTTTTGGTCTTGAGATTCTATCTAAGATCGAAAAAAGTTCACTTAGGCCATCTTTATCAATGAATTAATGAAATCTTTGTTCATCATACTCTCTCTCTCTCTCTCATCTTTTCTCACTCTTCCAACTCATCTTTATTCATCCTAGAAACATAACCAAAATTTTCACTTAATCATGAATATCCAAAAATTCTTTCGTTCATTTCTCTCCTATATTTACCCGTACATTTGTACCCGACCACTTTTAATTTTCTCTCCTTCGCTGAAGAGAGGATACAGAGCAAGAAGGCAAAAAAGTTACCAAAAGTGGAGTCAAGCTGTGTAAAAGTGTTATTTAAGAATTGTGCAAGTTGGTTGGTACTCTTTGGGCCCAGGATGAATAATGTTCGTCATTTTGTTCGGCGTCCCGAACATTTCCGTAATTGTTCAATTTACGAATATCAAAAATTCATGACTAATGTAATTTCTTGGTGTTCATGACACGATCTTCTCCAATAAACACACAATTAATAAGGATGCTCTTAAGTTTAGCTATGGCCATTTATAGCTCTCACACATTCACATAAAATGATACGGTTATCTTTATAGATCCTCAAGTTTTGACCTTTTAACCATTCAAGCAATTAAAACTTCAATATTGTAGACAACAAGTTTTAGTTGATTATGAGCTTATATAATATTTATCAAGTTTAAGCTCTTTAAGACCATCTTTAGCAATGAACAAATATTTTGTTCATCCCACTCGCTCTCATCTTTTCTCACTCTTCCGACTCATCTTCCTTCATCCCACAAACACAATAAATTTTATCTCTTTAACCATGAACAACCAAAAATTCATTCACTTCTTTTTAACCTATATAACATATCAATATCTTGTTTAAATTATAATTTTTATTCTACTGTTGGGGAACAAGCAACATTTGTGTCACATATATATTGAGCTAGGCTAATGAGGTGTGTCAATTTTATTATTTTTTTATTTGGCAAAGTGTGTTTGACAACCACGAATACTCGTTGTTTTCTTCAGCCGGACGAATTTTCGGATGAATGTTCATACCACGAAGAGTAAAAGTTCATGGTTAAGCCATGTTTTCGTCGTTCTTGCCAAGATTTTATACAACGAACAATATTTTTTTTCATGGTTAATGATGCTCTAAATGTGTTGTGAGTATATGTTCACTTACAAAGCTTTTTACATGATCCTGATCATTGCAACAGATTTAATTGTGTAAAAGATAAGCGCTTTGTTGCAAATATTGGGATTTAAGAAGCAAATGGACTTAGGATAAAAAAAAAAAACAAATGGACTTAATTATTATAACCAAAAAGGAAATACTAGTAGAATGGGATTTCGTAAAACACCTTACTAGTCACTACATTCAAACTATAGATTTACTTTCAATTTGAACCATGGTGCATGTTGCTAAAAAAAAAAAAAAAAAAAAAATCTGACCACTAAATTCCTACGAAGCTTTATTTTAATATCATTTCAACATATTCAAGCATCATATATAGAAGCAAATGCGGTTAATTATAATATCAAAATGAAGTGTACTTTTAGAAAATTGTAAACTTATTTTAGCCCGCTGAATAGGCTAGTGTTTACCACCTTTCCTTTCAATGGCAACATAATGAAACACAGCATCCACAGTGCTAGCAAGATTCTCAAGATCCTTGTAGCTCTTATACAACTTGAGGTCCGCACCACTAGTCCCTGCCTTATTTAACTCATCCTCACAATTCTTGGGAAAATGCTTACCCATGAGGCCAAAGTCTATGCCCCCTGATTCAAATTCCTTTGTCTTAGCGGCCAAGTACAACCCCCTTAGCTCATCAGCAATGTCCAAGTAGAACTTTACGCAGTGTGATAAAGCCTTCTTGATGTCGAGTTTGAGATCATCTTCCCTCATTTTCTCCCTAGCCTTTGTTGAGGTTTGTCCAAACTCTCCTTGAGCATACTTGACTACCTCAGCGGCAAACTTTCTTGGCTTTGTAAGTACACCATTTCCCACCTTCATAGACGTTAGGGTCTCAACACAAGAGGGCTTGGAGCTAGTTTCCTTACAAACCTCGTCGATGTTTAAGGGTGCACCAGCGCTCCTAGGTGGAGGCTGCTTGGGAACGTTCTTCAGAGTTGCATCACCTTTTGTAAGTTTCTCACCTTTTTGTTTCTCACCTTTTTGTTTCTCGGCTACGGTAAGGGTAAAGGACAAGACAAGGAGGAACAATGAAAGAACAATGTGCTTCATCTTATGCCGGATTTATTTTTCGTAAACGAGTTTTCTGCTTTGTTGACAAACGGTACACTTTTATCTCTTAAGGGTGCATGTTTGATATACTATATTAAGAGCTCCATAGAGAAGTCTAAGCTATACCACTAATCAATTACCATAATTAAGGTAGTTGTTACAAGTGAAAAGTATGAATGCAAAATGGCAAAAAAATATCTATATGGTGTGTAAATTAAATCGTACGTGCTCTTATATTAGTTAATGTTAATTAATAGTGACTAAAGATATTATCTTTCCTACGGTTTCGTGTTATGTAATCTCACACATTTATTGGTCACTTTGGTCTCTCTTTTAAAGAAAATAATATGAGTTTGTAAGCATATAGAGATTGGGGCATGCAAGGGTTTTTTTTAGAATAGAAATGGTCCAATGGTCAAGTTAAATAATATTGAGGTTATGCCACCTGTTGGTTTTGTTGTTATATTTTTTTTTTTTTTTTGCTTTCTTGCTTTTTTTAGAGAGTAGGACGTCACTTTTTTCTCTTTTGAAATCAATGATGGCATTAATAAATGGCCATACAATATCTAGCGTGATGATGATTCTTATAAAAAGTCAAGGTTAAAAACCAACAATAAACTTAGGAAAAAATGATATCAATAATCTCAATTATAGTCGTACAAACCAGAATAATCCTACCTGCTCAACAACAGTCACAATCCTAAAAACTCTAAGCGCACCACTAATCAATTACCATAACTGTGATGGTTGTTACAAGTGAACAATATGAATGCAAATGGCAAAAAACTGTCTATATGTGTGTAAGTTAATTCGTGCTCTTGTAGTGGTTAATGTTAAATTAATCGCATGCATGACCAGAAATCTAGCTAATATCATATCAACGTGGCTATTTTTCTGTTATTTTTACCCTTAATTCCTACGTTTATTTTAATCTTATCGCTTATTCCACTTCAACTTCAACACCCACACGCTTATGAATTTTATATGATTGGATTCCTTAATGTATTATCTTTCTAATGACATAATATATGCCTTAGATCATTTACGATGAGAGAGTTATGAACATACCATAGCTCTGCCAAAAACAGACACCTTGTACCAATTGAGAAATTACATATTATCTAATTTATATTTTATTGCAAGGTTTTCTGGAAAATAAACTAGACTTTTAGAGCATTTCACAGACATATCACACGTCCAAAAAGGTATAAAATTAAAAAGATATAGTAAAAAAAAAAAAAAGAGAATATTGCAGGACTGGATATGAAAAGTAAATAATATGGTTTTCTTAATTTGTTTTCAGGGTTGCGGCTACTTGGCTAGGGTTAGTGTGTTCCCCCCTTATTATAAAAGGGAATCGCATGCCTAGGGTTAGAGGGAGCTCTATTGGTTTATTGTTTTTGTGCCTCTCAAAGAACCAAACTAGATTTATAGTGATTGTCAAGGTTAGGGTAATGAAGGTGAAGGAGAATCATCAAAGTAAGTAGAGAGTTTGCTTCTAAGTTCACATCGCATCAAACATTGATCCTTTAGCTACATCATGGTATGACTTGAGAGTTAATATCCAATTTACCTTGCTCTTTATCTCCCTTGTATTGTCTTATGTTATAAATCAAAACCTTTTATTCTTGTCTCAATGTTAGAATCATGTTAGGACATTTGTATGACAATGGTTAGAAGCATGCTGGAGAACGTTATTTTAGGTCATCCCCTAGTATCATATTAGGGTTTGATTATGTTATATTATAGGGGTTTTATATTTTTGTCATCTTGTAATCCATATTTAACACTTTCGACATTGCGTTGTAGACTATAATGCTAGGTTTGTATTCATCATGATAATATCATTTTAGTATAATTTTTAGGGTTTTATTCTTTTACTATCCTGTTAGTATCATGTTTAGGGTTTTGTTCTCTTAATATCATGTTAGTATCATGTTTAGGTAGGGTTGTGATTTCGTTAATATCATATTAATGGCATGCTTAGGGTTTGTATTAGCACTTGGCATGTTTTAGGTTTCTTTTAGGTTTATGGGTAGAATTTGCCATATCTAGGACTTTCTATTAGCGATGGCAATCGGGCGAGACAGGTCGGTTTCGGATCAGATCGGGTCAGCTCAGCTTGGGTCATGTCGATTTCGGATCAACCGGGTTATGACAGCCTTCGGGTCACTTCAGTTTCAGCTCGAGTCATATCGGTTTTGGGTCACATCGGGTCATTTATTCTCTCGAGTCGGGTTAGGGTCAATTCGGGTCAGTTTCGAATTGGGTCAGTTTTGAGTCAAAGTAGTCTCGGGTCAACTTCGGGTCGAGTTATTCTTATCCAACATTATATATCAATTTCATAAAAAAGTAAAAATATACTATTTACAATAAAATTTAAATTTTTTTTAAAGATAACTATCTATAATTGAGTCAATTATGTTATCGATATCCGTATCGATTCGGGTTGGGTCGGTTCATGCTTTGGTTGAATCGGCTTCGGGTCAACTCGGGTCGGTTTCGGGAGGTGGTTTTCTCGGGTTAAATCGGGTCGGTTTTTGGGCAGTTCGAGTCATTTTTGTCGGGTCGGGTTAATTTTGCCAGCTCTACTTTATATATTTAGAACTTTCATTTGTAGTATTTTGCATATTTAGAACTTTCCGTAGTTAGTTGTTTCAATATTTGGAAGTTTTCATGTTTTGTAATTACCATGTATAGAAATTTTCTAAAAACTAGAACTTTTCTTTTTTAGAATGTGTTGTTAAATGGAACTAGCATGTGTTTAATGGTTGGGTAAGATTAAATTATCATTACATGACTCACCTAAATACAACACTTGCACGAATATGGTTAAATGGATCACTCAATAAAAAGGCATGTATGAATACATGTGCTTAGTACAACTGAAAAAGCAATGAGGAGCTTCGGCTCTCTCTCTCTCTCTAACCCTTATCAAAACAAACAAAACCTAAACCTCCCCTGCTTGCCGGCGGCCACTATCTACCATCTACAGGTCGTCGGCGAGCCCGACTCACCCGAAATCAAACTCTTTCTCTCTAGTTTACGTTGAAGTTTTGATTTTCAGTTTAGTCTGGTAAACAAAGGTAAGTTCCATTGGAACAACTCTTCCTTTACTTCTTGCTATAATCCTAGACTTCCCATTTTGGGTGCACCTTTGTGAATTTTTAAGAAGCCATCTCTTCGGATTGGTGTTGTGAACTATGGATTGCAACAGAATCATAGAAGCTCTTATTAGATTCCATTTGGGTGATCCCGGGAAGAGGGATTATGATGTAGAGGAGATGTTTGATTGTTTGAATAGACCCGATCAAGTGCCGGTTTTTGAGGAGGCTTTCAACAAGTATAGTAAAGCAGTGAAATGGCTCTGTTTTTTTGGGGAAGGAGAATCCATTTTTAGAGATTTAGCTATATCGTTACACTCGAATTTGGCAATATGTGCTCTGAAATTGGGTAAACTGGATGTTTCGGTTGAATTGTGTTCTTTGATTTTGGACTTTGATAACAAAAATGTGAAGGCTCTCTATCGGAGAGCTTGTGCTCTTCTTCAATTGGGGTTCTTGGGAGATGCTTATGTTGATTTGGTTGAGGCTCAGAGATTGGAGCCAAATAACAAGGATGTGAAGTCTGAATTTTTCAAAAGTTTCAGAGTTGATGAATCAAAAGTTATGTGGGGCTCTTGGTATCGGGGAAACTGCATCCCAACATCATCACAGGTTCCCCCCTAGTAGTGGTTGTATGAGTAGGACGAAGGATAAGGATAGCCCACTGAATGAAGGACGTGTGACCGCGTCAATGCCGGCAAATGGGATTAAGTACCCAAAGGTAGTTGTGACTAGTTCTATCGAAGAGGATGTCACCTACAATACTGATCAGGTGATCACCACACCTAGTGTTAGTGTCCATGACTTCAAACCGGCTAGTTCATTAAAGGTTTCGAGTACTTCATCAATAAAGAATAGTGATGTGAAGGGTTCGTCTGATGCGCAATCCAACTGTAAGCGTACCTTTGTCAACAAGAAGCGACCAACTTCGACTCTTAGCATCTCCGACTCTGATTTGGACAAGTTGAGACAAGGAAAAGAGTCTATGTATTATAGCCCTGTTTCGTTTGTTGTGCTGAAGGTACGTGCCTTCAGTCCTAAAACATATATCTTGCCGAAAGCCCCCCTCGACTCAAACTCGAGGCAAGCATTGGCTTTCATAGAAACTGCCCAAATGGAAGAGGTGGTTTCTAGTGATGCTCTCATGGAAGAGGTTCATCAAGACGGAGGGCTTGGCCCTTTTGATAACGGTATTGCGCTCCATAATAAATCCAACAAAAGGAAGTTAGTTTCTGATGTTACTAAAGCAACACCCGGTGATGGAATGATCGAAGCTACCACCCAGTCTCAACCACAAGTCTGCATGAAACATCTTCATGAGCACTTTACTTTTCCTTTCAAGGCTAACCGTAAAAGGAGGATGTACCATTTCTGGGTCCCAGATTGGCGCCGGTTTAGAGAATCTTGAAGATTATGTGTTCCCTTCATCAACTGTTTTTTCAGGTCAATCATCGGTGTCAAAAGAAAGCTAAAGGATGCTTGTCCGGATGGTGTCATTCTCGTAACAAGGAAGAAGGCCAAGAGTGTAGTCACTACTTAGTTGTTTAGTTGTTTTTATATTTAGCTTTTGTTTTATCTGTTCTTACAATGTCCTTTGTTTCGATCAATGTCAAAAAAAAAAAAAGAAAAAAAGAAAAGGCGATGAGGGTGTCTTATAGCTTTCCTCATTGTAACTTTGCAATCTCGAACCATGAATTATGTCTTCGGGTGGAGTTGAAGTCATTTGGGTTGAATCACTAGTAATGGTATGCAATTTAAATTTTCCAAGGGTTTAAAGAAATTAATCGACAAGTAGGGTATATCAAAGACCCACATGATTCAAGGCTCACCTCCCGAACCTCAAGCAAACCATTGTGGTGAGACGTGTATAGATCATGTGACTTTCTTTGATAGATTAAGTGATCAAAGGCATTGTTTAGCAATGGATTTCTTAATTCCCTAAAAAATTAATGGCAGCTTCAATATATTATACTTGTTCCAGTTGGTACAAGTAGGGTAAAGTCTGTACACTTTACGGGTCCTATCGATCACCTTAATTTAGCCACCTTCCAACTTGTGGATAGGATATGTTTTGGGCCATTAGGTTGGCCAGATATAATATTGTGTTTAAGGGAAATTATCTCCAACCTTTGGAGACTCTGACTCTAGAGTAAAATGTTCATGACTATAGATCACTTGGGCCAACAACCATGTTATATAAGTCGATCTGCTATTTGCCAAAAATCATTATCATATGGTGGGGCCTACTTGAGCCTCCTGGGTTTTGTTATTTTCATTGGGGATCTCATTGTTGTCCTTTGTCTTATCTTCTCTTTCACGTGTACAGCGTTTGGAAAAGAAACATTACAAGGCGGGGTTTATTTGGATTGCTCGGGATAAACAGTTTGGCTGAATCCTTGTCTAATAAGCGTTGGTAACTCGTTCAATATCTCTAGTGCATTCTAAAACGTTGGCTTTGCTAGCACTTGGGCCCAAGGGACACCTCCATATTGACTTTTTACGTACTCGATTTTGCTTGTGGGGATACTGAAGGGTGTCAATTGTGCCCCTTCATCAGCATTGTGGACTTTTATTTCCATCAAAATTTACATTACTAAACTATCTAGATGCTAGTAACTAGTAGGTATATTCAGGATGCTCACTTGTTGTTATATGTAGGTGGAGGGAATTTCCACTATTGTAGAGTACTCCCTCTGTCCCAATAGAACAACACATATTCCATTTTATGGGGTCCTAATAGAACAGCCAGATTTCTTATTTGGTTATATTTTGATCACTTTTATCACAGAAATGCCCGTAGTTTTGAGTTGTAAATCACCCATGTGCTACTACTCTTCCTAAATATTGCATGTAGGACTCATGTTGCTCACTTTTTTTAATTTTTGTGTCAAAAGCGAACGAGATTGTTCTATTAAAATGAAGAGAGTACGTTTTTTTTTTTCAAAAAACAAATAAAAAAAGTGGAGGGCTAAGTAAATTCAATTGATGCAACAAAAGCCTAGAACAACACATCACATGATTCACATGGGAATGGAAAGAACAAGCTTTGCCTAAACAATGACGCAGAACTAACAACCTTAGTTCTTCCTTTGCAAAATCCGGACAAAGATAGTGCCACTCAAGTGGGATCCCATGTAAAGCAACATGTTAACACGTGCCCCCACCCTCCACTTACGAAAAACAAAGAGAAAATAAGCTTAGTTGACCAAAAACTTGTTCCCCTCGAATATCGAGGAAGCCAACGCCATTGAATACTGATCACTGAACTGAACCAAACAAATTTCACTGCTTACTTACAGTGACACTGTGACACTCAGAGCACCAGAAAACACATTGCCAACCCCCAAAATGGAGAAAATACAGCACAAGAAAGTAGCAGTGAATGGCATCAACATGCACATAGCATCCATAGGTGAACCCAACAAGGGCACTGTACTACTTGTCCATGGCTTCCCTGAGCTGTGGTACACATGGCGCCACCAGCTCGTCTCGTTGTCCTCTGCAGGGTACCGAGCCATAGCCCCGGACCTTCGCGGTTTCGGCGATAGCGATGCGCCGAAGTCAGCAAGCTTGTACACTGCTTTTCACGTTGTTGGTGACTTGGTTGCACTGCTTGATCATCTTGGTATTGAGCAAGTGTTTCTTGTGGGTCATGACTGGGGTGCTGTGATTGCTTGGAACTTTGCACTGTTTAGGCCGGATAGAGTTAAGGCTTTGGTCAACCTGAGTGTTCCGTTTACTCCAAGGAATCCTGCTAGAAAACCTGTGGAGGGGTTGAGGATGGCTTTTGGTGATGATTTCTACATTTGTAGATTTCAGGTACTATTTCTATTTTCTTTCTCCTTTTCTTGTCATGTTTTTGGTCCGAAAATGATAGGAAATCACGTATGGTCACTATTGAATATTGATTCTACACTTTGTTCAAATTTCTCCAATATAGAGTTTTATTATATGGAAATCCTGGTGGTTATTAATTAGTTAGCTTATCTTCTGCATGTCCATGTCTAGTATGAATATTTCTTGGCATGTTCTTATCAAATATTTTGGTTTTCACCATCCGGTGATCCGGTTTAGTACGGACTTTGAGCTGGGTAGACCACTCTAGGAGTCTAGGGCCGCAAACTCTTTCCCTATGAGTTTTTCACACTAGTATCAGAGTCTCGAACTTAAGACCTCTAATCAAGCTTGAACAACCCTTACTGCTTGATGTTAGATATAAAGGATGCAACAATAAGGGGACCGGATAATCACCACTCCAAGGCACGGAAACTACGCTTTCCTATTAGTTTAATTT
>CAAKMY010068632.1:0-43560 GCA_901111285.1 Corrigiola litoralis
CTTGTTGTGTCTGGTTAATTCTGTTTCCGCCACTACACTATTATGAGAACCTGAAAGTCAATAGGAACGGTCCGGAGGCCCCTAGCCTCGCCGTACTCCTTCCCTAAGTGGTGGTTCTCGAGCGTACTCCACTCTTTAACATTAAACAAAAACATAAAAAAAAAGAGCTGCGGGTCCGGTGCGCTCACACAGTTGTAGAAGTTGGTTGAGATGGCTTTGGGCTGGGAATGGAACCATGACCACTCCCACTTGAGATTGATCATCGCATAGATGTTGGCCTTCCATCTTGGGTCAAATTTCAGGGTATGGGATATTAGTACTACGTAGTTTTGTAGACAATTGCAGGTCCTCACAAAAACTCACATGCATCTTATTAAGTTGGGAAGTTACCCAGTTCCAGTTGTACTAAATTACTCCGTACTTCATGATATGAAGGGGGTTGAGTAATTTCGATCTGCATGCAACTTGCTATTGTTTTACTCTTCCAGGTACCAAGTCACTGATATTAATTTGCGACATTGCTCTCGAAGACACAACTTCATGCATCCCGGTCAAGCATGTGCCGATGTGCACATATTCTATTTAGTTTTTCTATATATTGATTCAAACGGAAGTAAAGAAACTTGGAAACTGCTGATTCATGATCATTATTGGTTGGGATTTTGGGTATTTAATCCCTTGCAATTCAGTTGCATACGCAAACATTAACAAACTGATCTTGGGGAGCCCTCAGAATTGTATACAACTTACTGAAAGATATTGCTTATTTGACGAGAGCATCTGCAACCTGATCTGCTTCCTCCCTTACTAAACATAAATTAACTAAATCAAACTGAACTCAACTCGTAAATTGAACTAAATTGAATTAGATTGAACTACGATTAATTTAAATGATTTAAGTTTAACATAAATCTATTGAGCTGAAGCAAATTTAATGAGCTTAACTCATTATATTTAGTAAGCTGAATTGATCTAGTGAGTTGAATTGAACTAACTTAGGGAACTGAACTGAACTTAAATGACTTGAAGCAAACATAAATCAACTAGTCTGAACTAAACTAAACTCGTGAACTAAACTAAATTGAACTAGTGAAGTGAACCTAACTTAAATGACCAGGTACACAAAAATAAACTAAACTAAACTCGTGAACTAAACTAGTGATCAACTTAACTGAACTAAAGTAGTAAAAGAAAATGAACTAAATTTATGAATTGAACTGAAATAAAGATAAATCAATTGAATTGAATATAAATGAACTAGTAAATTAAATTGAATTAAGATAAACTAGTGAACTGAGCTCAAATTTAATTTACCTAAACTAAACACAAATCAACTAAATAAAACTTCTGGATTACACTAAACCGAACTAAATCCGTCACCTTAATTTTTAAAGTTATTTAATAACACAAATTGAAACACATTTAAGTGAACTAAAAAAATAAGCTACTTGGATTACTTGAAAAAACTTTTTAGTCACCTAAAAAGGTTTTAGTCACACCTTTTCAGTCAGTTTTATCAAAAACACTCTTAAACTTAACTAGTTAAACTGAATTGAACAGAGAGTTAAGTAAATTAAACAAAACACAAATCCACTAAACTATTAGAAATATCAATCTTAATAGGCCAAAATATTTTGCGAGAAAATTAATGATAATTATCCGAACTTTGAGCGATCTTCTCATAATAATCCTACTTTCGATAATCCGAAAAATCATGTTTTTTTTTCTTTTCATTTTTCTTAAAAAAAAATATATGCCACGTGGCTTGCACATGTGGGACCCACCCTCCCAAATGAAATGAAACAGGAAAAGGTTGAGAAACCCTAAACCCTTTTAGCCTTTGCTTCTTACACTTTGGTGAGGTTTAAGCAGCAAGCAAAGTAGCCCCCTTTCTCTGTCTCTCTACTCCCAAACTAAACCATGCCTAAGTCTAAACGTGACCGCAAGGGTAATCTCTTCTTCCTCATCATTTAATTCTCCTGTTTTTGAGCTGCCTTTTAGTGTAAAGATGGCTTAAATTGATGCTGTATTGCCTTTTATTTTTGCTTTTTTAGGATTTGTGTGATGTTAGCTTTCAGTAATTAGAAATGGGTTGGTGGTAAATATGCAAAAAATGCAGTAAAGGAGCAACCTTTTTTTTCCTTAGTGTGTTAAATTTTGTTGTAAGTAGGGGTTTGGTGATGTTGTAATCCATAATTTGAAGTGGGTTGAGTAGAAATTACAAAAAAATGCAATAAAGGATGGACATTTATTCATTAGTGTGTTAAAATGATGCTTAAAAATTTTGTTTCAATTAGAACATTGAGTGTGTATATTGAAACTTGTAAATGGGTTGCTTAGAAATTTACTAAAAATGGAATATATAAGGCCTTTTTTTTTGCTAGTTTGTTAAAATGATGGTTAATATTTGGGGGCAAATTTTACAATTTTTGAAAATGGGTTGCTCATATATTTGCAAAAAGTTTGTCATATGATGGGTCATTTTGTTTTGGTTTAGTTAAGATATGGGTGTGTACAGGTTTTTGATGAATGAAAATGAATTCATGAGCAATCTACAAGAAAAAAAAGAATTTGAAATTAAGATGGTACCTGTTTTTGCTAGTAGGTAAATGATTGTTCTTTTTTGTTATGTTTAGGGTCTAGGTGTGTGCACCCCCGAATGATTCGAAATCGTTACATAAGTAACTGGCAAAAATTGCAACAAAAAGACCTTTTGGTTGGTCTAATGAAAACGTAATTGAAGATGTTTTTTTGATATGTGAATGTATAAATGCAGTGACCCTATCAAAGATAAAGAAGAAGGGGAGAGAGCAAAAGGAAACCATCGTCAGCTCGATTAGGGATGCGGTTGAGAAGTACAGTTCTTTTTATGTTTTCGCGTTCGAGAACATGAGGAATCTGACGTTCAAGCAGTTCAGAGAGTCTATCAAGTCCTCCAGCAGGTTGTTTCACTAGCCATAATCACTTAATTTGCTCTGTAGTCAAGCATGTTCCTTTATGATACATTTAAGATTTCTTTAACTATTGAAATGCCAGAGAGGAGCAATAAAACCTTTGTTATACATTTATGGTCACTGTCACTGTCATAGTAGCAGTGTTAATGTCAATATTATAAGTAGCTTATGGGCGTAGTGCTGTGCAGCTTGTTATATATTAGAAGGGTCTTCTCGGGTTTATGATTCGGGAGCATTTGGTACCTGGCTAGTCATGTTGCTCAAGATTAATATAAAAAAGCATGTGTAATTACTTGACAAAGTTGTCTTAGATGGTTAATGGAGATTGGAGTGGACCGTACAAGACTGTTGAAACTTCGTTTCCATATTAGGGCTTGTTCTTTTGGACCGAAACTGAACCATTAAATAGTGTAGAATTCAAGAATATAATCGTCAAAGTGTGTTGTTGGTGGTCTGTATTAATTTGTTAAAGACCAACCGCAAGGACTACTGTACTTATTTGTTTTGACATATTTGATCTTCCCATGTTGTATTGTTTGACTATTTCACAATTTTAAATAGCAGAAGATGCATTACCAAAAGAAATAATCTCTTGCTTGAATACAAGAAGAGTGACTGTAACTGATTTGTAAAATTTATGTATAGAGCTACTTGTACAATAACCATTGTTCCCTATATGCAAGTATTGGGCCATTATTGTGTGGCACATCAACACTCCTTAATCAAAGGACCATCTGTCATTTATGAGCATATACCTGTTATGTCTAACTGATTTATCTCAACTTTTTAGTGTAATAAACAAGGCTTGATTTTCGTCAAATGCATCAGGACTTTCAGTTGCATTTCTGAGTTTTTGCAGTTTATTCTTTTGAACAGTTGAAACAATACTTCTTAGGGCCTTCGTCATTCTTTATAGTTGAGAGAACAATCATCTCTATATGCATTGTACATGCAGAAATGCTTATCTGTTATCCTTTTTTTCAGTTACCTCTTAATTAACAACTCAATTACATTCTCTGTTAGACAATGACAATGTGAAAACGCAATTGGTTATATTTGCTAATATTATTGAATTGGATATTTTGCATATTCAGATTCTTTCTTGGATCAAATAAAGTCATGCAGATCGCTTTAGGTCGCTCAAATGCTGATGAGATTAAACCAGGTCTTCACAAAATATCAAAGGTAAACAGCTATCTCCTCCCAAAGCTCCTTGTTTTTCAGTTTTCTACTCATCTTGGTCAGCTTATGTTCTTTTTTCTAACCTTTTCTTTGTTTACTATCCTATTTTGCAGTTTTTACGCGGAGGCACGGGTCTCTTGCTGACAAATTTGTCTGAAGAAGAGGTCAAAAGGTATGCTTGATAACTTATACTTTTGCTGATTATTGCGTATTGATCTTATTTATTATGATGTATCTACTAAGAGAATTATAGTCGCTAGCATTTTGTCTCTCTCCTAATACCGACTAATAATTACTTTAATGTTGTTTTGTTTATTGAAATGCTATGGATTTGTCTGTTTGTAGTTGCTGCTAGGAGACTGTTGTTGACAGTCAGGGAACAGCCATTTGTTTATTTCAAAAGCATTATCATGATACATGCATATGAAAAGTGTGTATTGAATAGTTAGTTTCAGTGTTGTCCACCAATATTCATCTGTTTAGTTATAAATTTGTTTAGACGTGTCAATATTACCTCTTTTCATGGTGAGACTTGTATGATTGTACTATCTATAGGGTCCTTGAGCATTGGGTCCCTTGTACACTGGTACTCAACCATATCTATCAGGCCTTAGCTTTCATCAGCTGTTTTCATACATCTTCCACGTGGATTGAGTTGGTTGTTCAAAGTTTGAATTTTAATTGTCTTTTAATTCCTATTTTGTGCGGCGTGATAAAATTGCAGGGTATTTGATGAATTTGAAGTTCATGATTTTGCAAGGACTGGAACCCTCGCAGCTGAGAAGGTTGCTTTATAATTTAATGTATATGTAGTGGTTTTTTCTATGTTGATTCTGCTAAGCTGATCATTGTTTGTTCAATGATTTATATTCAATTCCCTTGGCATGGGTAGTTTTACAGGCTTTAAGTTGTTATACTTATTCTTTTATATGTTCGAACCAATTCTTGAATATCTAAATTTGAAACTTTCAGGTGGAGCTTAAAGAAGGGCCTCTGAGTGAGTTCTCCCACGAGATGGAGCCCTTTCTCCGCAAGCAAGGGATGCCTGTGCGGTTAAACAAAGGTCCGTTTATTTCTGTTATCTAGGGTCTTGCAGTAGAATATCTGCTTCTTATCAGTCAAAATTCTTCTCCAAAAGAATAAAATTGAAGGAAAAAAGCAAGTGTTTTTGTTCAATGATTAAAGTTCTACTGGCACAGGTGTGGTGGAGCTTATTGCGGACTTTGTCGTTTGCGAAGAAGGGAAACCTTTGTCGCCTGAGTCAGCTCGCATCTTGGTTAGTTTAAACTTAATGCTTTAATTTCCTAAAAAACTTTCATATTTATAAGGGTGTTGTGCACTTGTTGCTGCATTACTTGATTATTAGCTGCCAACTTTTTTTCTTTTTTATGTTTGTTGTTCAAATGCTAGTGCTGCCTAACCAGGGATATATGATGCTTCTCTTGTGTTTCTCATCTTCACCGTATTGAAGTCAGTCTTTGTCTTGCCTTTTGTGTTGCAGCGTTTGCTTGGGATGAAGCAGGCTGTGTTCAAGCTTAATTTGGTCTGCAGGTTGCATGGTGATGATTTTGAATTGTATAGAGAAGGGATGGAAGAATCTGACATAGAGTCTTCTTAATGATGTAACAGTCTCTTATATCAAACGGTGGTTCTTATTGGTACTTGAAAATTAAATAGGACAGTCAGTGTCTTGTTTTTTTGCGTACCTCATGTGGTCACCCGTCTGTTTTGGGGGATCTGTATGTGTTTTCTGTTACAGAAATGAGGCAATGTAATCACAATATTCTTAGTGAGTCATTGGTTTGTAGTGGCAATAGGCCAATAGCTATGTCTTGTGATACAGTGGTTCACAACAGTTATGCCAAAATTTTGTTTTTCATGATTGAGAAGAATAGTAACATTAAGCATCAAGGTCTCAAATTAAGTAAACATCAGTGTAATGACTATGTTAAGTAGTCGTAAGACTAGTCTTCAAGCTTTTCTGGTAGGCATTTAACTACAAGGAGGATTATCTAGCAGACCAGAATAGAACTTGTCATTCTTTAGTGATAAGACTACCTAGTAACATATTGTGTTAAAGTGATAAGACTAAATCAAAAGTTATCGATCACTTTAAGACCATAGTCTCATACAAGACTTTATCCAATCATAAAAAGCATGATAAGACTTCTTTCTATTGTTTCACAAACAACACAAATTATATAGGATCATATGCCTATGAAATAACATGTCACTTTAGTTGTAAAACTAACATGAACTTGCTCCTGTAGAGACACATCCAAATTAGTTGAGCATATTTTATACTCTCAATATAGCACTGTCAAATCCTTAGATCTTACATAGTATTTATCAATTATCTTTCAAGCTAGTTCATTCCAATGCTCATGCCCCGATTATTTAAAAAGTAGATGGAAGTAAAAATAATAATTATGAAAATTCAATAATCCATAATTTTTGATAATTTTATACCATATTATATTTTCTTCTTTTCCATATATGTGTGATATTATTTTAGTAAGATATGATACACAATATTATAAGAATTTAAGAGATAACCTCCCGTTTATCATTTTTATGATCTCCTTTCTTATTTCCATTTGTGCTAATCTATATTTTAGGTATTTAATCTTTTATAAGCTCAACCTTGCTCATATACATGTATCGCATTTTACGATTTTTCATTTTAAAAACAATAGAATTGATGGATAGAGATTTGTAGAGTAATTTTTAATTTTGAAAGTAAAGGACTGTAGCGGGGTTGCATGAGAACGCACCATTTAACATTTGTTCAAATTTCAAATCACTTATATATAATAATAATACTAAATATTTTTTTAAAAATAGAGATTATATATACACACACGCTGTAAATATCAAGTCATTTTGAGTTTTGATCATGCTACAAATTGCATGTTTAATGGTATAAATGTATAGGGGATTATCACTAACAATAAATTGTGTCGTTTGTGCATTTTATCTTGTACTAGTATTTGACAGGCAAGCAAAATAATTTTAGACATCAATTGACATTTAGCAACTCTAGAAACATTAAGAATTTATCTAAGATTCACTATAATGGATCAATATTTTCATAACTCTAAGTCTAACAAGTCTCATATGAAGACATTCACTATTTAAGTCAAAATTCAACCAATCTAAAGTGGTCATTATTTACTCAAAGCGATCATTTCTTTACCATGTTAATAAAAAGTGATTATTTACTTGAGCCTTCAGTCAAGATGTTATCACGCCCCTTGCAACACAAGAAACGTGATTGAATGTGGTGTGCCTTGCTTGAGTCCTTTCACTCACCCTCCAAAGACGATCTTACTTATGTAAATCCGTATAATGCTTCCACTTCAATGCTAATAATGAGATCCTTTCCATCATCACCTTGAGGCGAGAGAGCAACTTATCTACTTATATGGTATTAATACGTAAATATATCATTTTATGTATATCACCTACCTTAAATCCTTTATATTCCGTCTCTATTTTTATCAAACATATATAGATAACTCAACTATCTTATCAATTCCATCATTCTACCTCAATTACCTTTTCAACTAGTTCTACCAAACAAAATCCAATATCTTGTTAGATGTAACATTTATAAATAACTCACTTATCTTATCAATTTCACCATTCCAATTTCAAGATCCCAACAATATATCTCCGATTCTCAACTACCTTTTCAACCAGTTTTACCAAACCCACCAGAAATCTAGTTAGTTGTACTGTAGTCTGTACGTTACAAACTAACTGAAACAAAAAACAACAGTCCAATCTAGCTATAAAGACCTTTTGTCCCCTCCAAACTACTTCAGTTCTGTTTAGTGTGATTGCTCATTTTCTGACTTTCAGTTACTCTTCTTCTTTTTCCACCAAAAAAACAACTTTATCAGCCATGCAGACTGTTGCAAACACAAACCATGTTAACACCACATTCATGTCTCCCACAAAGTCTCAATCTTTACCAAAAATCCATGCTCAACCACCTTTTTCTGTCAACTTTTCTACCAAAAATAACAGACCAACTTGTGTAAAGAGTGCTTCTTTGAAGGTTGATTCTAAGGTGGTGAATGATGAGCGCCCTTTTGTTGTCATTGATAATTATGACAGCTTTACTTACAACCTTTGTCAGGTTATTTCATTACCACCATTTTGTTAGATTTCTTTTTGGTTGTTTTTATTGTTTTTGTTTGTGTGTTTGGTGATTAGAAATGATGGGTTGGTGTGATTAATTCAAATGGGTGGAGGGATATGTGGTTGTGGTTTTGAGTATACATTTCTGTTACGTTGAGTTTGGTGATGGTTGATCATTAATGTGAATTAATTTACATTGAAGAATGAATGTGTGTTTCCATATTCTTGAGATTTTTTCGTTGTGAGTATTTTTTAATGTTATATGTATGTTGGTCAATTTTTATGTACATGCAAGTAGTTATGCAACGTATGAGGATTCGAACCTGGGACAAGTTCAGTTTTGGATATGGTGGATCAAAGTTTCATTAGTTTGTGGGATCATAGGATGTTGTCATGCAATTATATTTGTGGATGATTCGTCAAAGTTTGAGAATTTAATAGATGTGGTTGAAATCAATGATTTGATTTTTCTAGATGCTAACAATTTAATTTATTGAGAAGCCATGGACTTTTTTTTTGTGGGGTTGGGGTTGGATGGGTGAAGGATGAATGATGTGCCAATGAAGTAATGAAGATTGTTTTGAGGAGGCTAATTTAGGAAAAATAAGATTCATCACTGAGAAATTATGAAGCATGCAATTAATTGCAAAGAGTTGGAAGGGAATATTGTGGCTGGGGAATAATTGGGAATGATAGATGCTGTACACCTGCCCTGGTGTCTAATTAATAGCCGAGAAGCGACAAAGGATATACCGTTGTCAACGACAATTGTGCTGTAGAGGTGGATATAATGCCCGTATCTATCTAGGAATGATAGACAGAGTTAAATTGCTATGGTGTTATTTTAACTAAATTTGGTTGAGAAGCAACAAAAAGACTCGCGGTTAACATGTCGTATCTGTACTAGTTGTACACGTCAACCTCATGCTAGGTATTCTCCTTCTGTAGTCACTACCAATGTCACTTGGACACGGGTACATGTCTAGGCTGTACTCATTTATCATTCAACTCTGTCTTGAATGTCCAGGTTTTACGCCTTCATCTGTGCATCCTTGTTCCGTGTGGGCATTTGAGGGGTAAAGTGAAGAGTTCAAGCCAACTAACGGTTTTCTTTGGTACCAAGGAGTGATTAGTGGGAATGTTTTGTAAAATCTAGACTCAAATTGGCAACTTTACACAGAGAATCCTTTTAAATAGCATGTGCTAAAGAAACAGATTCTATTTGTATGATTTAATTATCACGTCGAGATCTGCTAATAAGTAGTAGTATATATATAAAAAAAAGAACAATAAAGAAAAGTCTTTAATTCCTGTTGTAAAATATTTACCTCTACTTGTATATGTGACATCCAATTATAAGAGCTTCTTACTTTACACTGTCACACCAGACAAGCCTTAAGGCTTTTGCATGATTAACTACACCAAAGATGAAGTCACTTGAGTATCGTGACACTTTATAATGATGTGAGAAGAAAATTCTTGAGATCTAGAGGGTGAGTATCGGGGCATTGATTAAAAAAAATTTTGTCGCTGGAAGAAATTAGGTAATTTTCACTAAAATTCGGAATTTCCGTAGAAGTTTCCAGGTCTGTTTTGTGGCTATTGTGACTAGGTTAGGGTTGGTTAGTAGCAAGCTACTAGCCTTTCAGTAGTAGGGTGTGAGAATTTTTTTAGTGAGATAGTCGTTCACGTTTAAAGGTTGAAAGGCATAATATTCTTAACGTATCACTTATACACGGTAGTATGCATTGTATCGAGCATAGACATCTTGTACGTTGTCTTCAAGAGATGTGACCACTTTTGCAGACAAAGTCTTCGTGTGACTTCAAGGTCACGGGTTGATAGTTAGAATCAACTCTATCATCTGCATCGAAATTCTCGGAGACTTTTTGGTTGTCCTTATACCATATCCTGCATGACATTGTCCAGGCCTTTCTGTTGTAAATGTCTTATCTGGTCCTTACGCATGTAGTTTGAGTCTTGACGTAATTCTGGTCCCTGATTTCGAATGATCTTATTGTAGAAAATTACAATAATCTTTTAACAGATAAAATTTTGTTGGCTGCATTGTCTTTTATCCGGTATCCTGCTCTTAACTTGATATAAATTAGTGTACTTACTGCTTATCAATTCTAAGATTCCTATGCTAACATTCTTTACGGATCTTGCCCCTATCCTTTCTTAAAAAGTCTGATAAATTAAAATGCTTTTTGATGTCATTATGTTGTACTTATATACCAATTTTAGTATAATAATAATCACGAAGAGGAATATTTTAGAACTCGACAAGTTTGTTGCTCAAGTTTTTGTGCCATTGGGGGAAAAAGGGAGCCGAGAGGGTGACCTATCGCTATGCGATGAACATAGAGAAGTTATTTTTCTTGGTCATTCTACAGGGTATATTCGCACCTCCAGTAGATGGGTCTTTCAGAAGTAGTCTTTCTACTATTGTGAGTTGATTAACTTAGGCTTTGTAGTGTGTATCCCTTAGACCTCTCCAGATCCTGCCTGTGGCTGGTTTGAGCATCCTTGTGGACATGATGCATTGAAGTCAATTCATTGACAGGATCTTTACTATGTAATACATAATATGAAGTACAGAACTGATCTTAGGCACGTATCATTTTGATACCCAAGCCATCTTCTTTTCGTGTTGCCTCCAATTGATTAAGTTAGCTTGGCATTGAGGCAGTATGGTAACTCTTGAAACTGTTATTGTCTTGGACTCTTGGATAAATTTTCATGGTTTCTTCTACTTTCCCTGAACTGTACTTTCCTTTAGATTTAAGCTGTTACTCATTAGTATCATATACTCTTATTTTTAACACCATGTTGTTTCTATATTCAAGTATGTAGGCGAATTAGGTACAAACTTTGAGGTGTACAGAAACGACGAGATCTCTGTGGAGGATTTGAAAAGGTATGGAGGAATAACTCTGGTCATGGATGTTAATGTTCTAATTACTAAGTGCCCATTAGGGTGTCTCAATGTGTGTGAAGTTCTTACAATTATACTAGACTTTGTATTTCCACTATGAATAAGATTAACTCTGACTCCGCATTTCTTCGAACTATCTTTAACAGGAAGAATCCAAGGGGAATACTTATATCGCCAGGTCCAGGTAGGATCTGTTGCTTATTTTCTTTTCGAAATTCTAATTGCTAGACTGTTTGCAATGCATTTGAGTGATTTAGTGAATTTGCATGCGCATTCATCTTAAGTTGCAATAAATACTATTTCTTAGTTATTCTATTGAGAGATGTTCTATCTCCATTTGGTTAAGCAAGAAGAACAGTTATTGTAAGTTTGAAGTTCGCAATTGTAAAAATAAATGAAATTGATAAGGAAGGGAGAGAAGGGGTTGGAGACAGAGTGAGGAGGGCCGGGAAGAGAATCGATGAGTACATATATGGCTCCGACCCAATGTTCTTTTATTGTTGGTATATATCTTGATTCTTGCTTGATAATTATTTTTTAGATGGTCCTAGATTTTGGGGCTGCCATATCAGTATATGTGAGGTTAGTATAGGGGAAAACAATCTTGTTCTAACTATAATTTGTCACTGATGGATGATTGAAGATAGTTAGTTGGCGTCCTCTTTTTTCCCCGTTTGAAGCAACTGATAAGGCATATATCAAGGACCTTATGTACTCAGAATTCTTTGACGACAGAAAAAAGGGAGTATCCTTTTGTGTATAATGACTGAGGAAATGTATCTGATTATGTTTGTACGTATAATATTGTCATCTTTTTACAGTGGGCTCCTTATTTCCCACTTTTAGTTTATTTGCCTCTGACTCCTGTAGTTCAACTCTGCGGGTGAGGCTTTGCATTCATTTAGTGTATTTACTTCTTGTCTTTAGTCAATTGACTACATGCTACTATGCTAGGCCGTCTGGCGGATTAACAAATGGGCTGGTAAATTTTACTGGTACTTCCTTCTTTGTGCTGCTAGTGTAGCGTAGGAAAATGAGCGAAGGTTAGCTGGAATCCACTTCTAACACCTTCCTTCTTTTGTCTTGTCTGCACTTTATGCACATGAATGGAGAATTGGGCCGCACCTTGCAAGATTAGAAATTACGTATAACAAAATTCACTAATTACATTCATTACCCCTGGCTTCCGTACTAGCTGGGTAAGGGGGTGGTGGTGGTGTCATCTGCTACTCCATTATTATAGAAGCGCAGAGAATTTAATGAGCCATTGTAATTGAGTCCGTTATACTCCAAAACCCAAGTATTATGAACCTTTAGTTCCATAGGAAATAGATGGACACAAGAAAATTTACTAATTATAGAATCTTGAAAACTAATCATAAGTTTAACAAGTACAAAATAAAAAGCGAAAAAGTAGTGTATAAAAAAAGAACTAAGTGACTAAGTATATGAGGGTAAAGTATGTAATACTTTAGTCTTATCGGTAACGTAATCAATTTTTTACTGTTGTTTATATCGCTCTTGTGCTAAGCTCTTACTAAAAGGTGTCTGCAACTACCATTCCTCTTGTATTTTCACTAATAGGTAATCCACAAGACTCAGGGATCTCGTTAGCTGTTGTATTGGAGCTAGGTCCCACAACACCAATATTTGGCGTTTGCATGGGACTGCAGTGCATTGGAGAGGCTTTTGGAGGTAAGAATTAATGTCTGTTTCTCGATCACTATAGGGGCTGTCATTTGCAGCAAACTGGACAGGATTCTGTTTCAGTACTTTTATAAAGTTGTTCTGTTTTCTTCTGTTGCTGATTTTGTTTTTGTACTATTGGTGAGTATGTTCTTAGCTTCTAATAAATTTAAGCTTATTGTAGGAGATTGAGTTATGCATATAAACACATGTTGGAGAAAAAGGATTTTTTTAAAAGTCAGCCTACATCTACTGTCTTACATTCTATGTGACGAACTAGTGAATGTCACAAATATTGTGGTTTCTTCTTGTTTGTTGCCTATTATGTGATGGATCCTTTGTCATATGTGCATCTATTATCATCAGTTCTGTCTTTTCCATCAAATCATGTGAATTTTGGATGAACCTACAGGGAAGGTTGTGCGTGCTCCATATGGTGTTATGCACGGGAAAAGCTCACCTGTGTACTATGATGAGAAGGGGAGTCATGGCTTGTTTTCAGGCTTGCCTAAGTAAGTATTTCGCTTGTATGTTGGTAACGTGGTTAATGCGTAGATCAAGAGATATGCAGTTATACTGACAGGTGCAGTAAATGATAAAGTTTTGCGTGAAGCATTGATTATTAACAAAGCTTGTTAATTACTGAAAATGATGAAAAACAGTGTTAAATTACGGATTAATCTATAGTCAGAGCTATGCTTATGTTGGAGATAGTCTCTGGCATTCTGAAAGTGGAAGTCTGGGAATTTACAAGCTGAAATAGACCCTTATATATGATTCTTCATGATGTAGTTGATCTTTATTAGAGTAGACGTATAGATTGTCTTCGGTACGAATGACATCAGCCTTAGGTTGCTTTAATCTGGTCTTGCACTGAAATAACTCGGTGCAAGTCTTTTAAAATACATGATAGGGTCAGCTCATACCTACCTGAGTACCAGGCCTGTTGAGTTCATAGATCTGATCCTGTGCTGATTACAATGAATTTTACGAAGGTTGCCTACCTACTGGGTACTGGAACTGTGTCATTTTGCCCAGTTGTTTTGGTAACTTATGGTGTTGGATCAACCAAGCTTGCCAGAAGCCTAATAATGCTTTTTATCTTAGATGTTGAGTTCTTATCTTGCTGACATTTGGTCCAGTGGGTGTGAAAACGTCTCTGCTTTTACTTAATGATATTCCTATTCTACCTGGAATGAATACTTCTTGCGATGTTCTTTAAACCGAAATAATAGTGTAGAAATATATTGATAACACTTGAGGAATATAGAATTTTGTGTATGTGATGGTTGTCTCATTTTAAAGATCATGGACAATAAAGATGTCGAATGTCTATGTCTCAGCCCTTTTACTGCTGCAAGATATCATAGCCTTGTGGTAGCAAGGGACAGCTTTCCTGATGAGCTTGAGATTACTGCATGGACTGAGGATGGGCTGGTCATGGCTGCTCACCACAAAAAATACCGACATTTGCAGGTGAGATATTTGTTTCAAGTTTTATACCCCCTGCCCCCTCTCTCCTCCAAAAGAAGTGTGGGCTTGGTCATTCTCTAAAGATGGCCAATAGTCCATGTCAAATGAGCCCTTTGCTCTCACCTTATGGTTTGAACGTTTGATGCTATTTTTTTATGGTCTTGCCCTGTCTAGTCAACTTTTGCTGTTTCATGTTGAACCCAAAATTCGTGACCTTTGCTCGTCCATTGCATGTTTTTTTTTTTTTTTTTTTGCTAATCTCCTATCACTAAATATGGTCAACGGTGTGGTTGAAAGAAAAGCGTTGAGATAAGAGACTATTGGGCATAATTATCGAGATAAATGAACAACATTGCATTACCCCAGCGCCTTCAAATACATGTAGTTGTAATGAGACACATGTTTTATATGCATGGTCTATGGTACTTAATCTATATGGGCAAAACTGACGGATTTTGAGTTTTATGTTTGCAATGGTCATGGCTCGTTCACTGTTGCTTCCTAGAATGGATAGGTTAACATGTTATTCTATCTAAAAACTAAAGTAAAGAGGAGGCTTAGTCTTTCTTTTCTTTAAACTGATATGGCTACAAGACTTATATCCTCATTAAGTACATGGTTCTGCAAATTGTTTAAACTTTTATTCAGAAGCATGTCCTCTCCCCCATGCTTAAACGGAAATAGGCATTGATTTTCCCTTCATATACACTCTTTGTGTGTTGGCTCAGTGCTTAATTGTTAACAGTAATTTCACCACTGACATGCAGGGGGTGCAGTTTCATCCTGAAAGTGTTCTCACTCCAGAAGGGATGGGGATCATTAAAAATTTCATCAAGATGATTGAGACTGATGCAAACTGAGGAGGCGTGTAAGGTCGTAAAAGCTGTTTAAAGTAGTTTTTGATGGTGTTGTCCATGGAAACTGCCTGTTGTGTAAGAAATTAGGTTCTCTTGGTTCCGAGTTCCGACATTTATGTAATACTGTAGAATCTAATCCTGTTGTTGTAGTGGGTCAGCAACGCAGAGTTGTTCTCGTCTTGTAATTGCTGTAAGTTGACTCTGCACATTCTGGTTCAATGGAAAACTGCCAATTAACTATACATCTCCAATTTTGGGTTCCGATTGCTATTGAGGTTACCTTGTTGTAGTGCGTTCCAACACAGCGCACTTTCCCACCCAAAGATGAAAGGGTGCATTAGACAGCGATTAGTGGCTATGAGAGCTGCATCAGTGGTTATTTTAGTAGTCACCCTGGCTCATCTTTCTGTCAGGACACGGGGTAATCAGTCCCCTACTCTTCAGGCTTACCATGATAAATCATATATTTCATTCTAGATGTCCTATATCTTTATCTCGTAGATTTCCTGCTTGAACTGTGTTCATGGGACACCTGCCTGTTAGCTTCTGTACATTCTGTTGTAAATTTGTTGACATTGCTTTCTTTAAGGGAAGATTTGTTGACATCATTTTTGTGTGTGTGGCTCGTACAGTGTTGTTCACCTGTTCTTAATTCTTTAGCCTTCACAGTGTTCATCTTCTTACACTGTTGCATTTCTAGCATATGAAAATGTAAAGATACAGTGGAACGTATGGCCTTAAGTTCACTACTGGTCTTGTGAATGCTGTTCACTTTGACCTTTTCGCTCACTTGTCTAGTGCCGGTTTTGGTTCTCCGAAAGGGATTAGTGTTTTGGAATGTAAAAAAAGAAAAAGAAAAAGAAAGGGGATAACTCAACAAAAAGATCATGGTGCAATCGCTCAGATGCAGATGAAAATAGCATAGCTCAAGTCAGATTAGCGTTATGAAGTATTATGGCATGGAAATGTAGTCTGTATTGGAAACTTGTGCACTATTTGAAGTGGAAAAATCAGCATATATCAATAGTTCACCATGCTGTAAGGCAGAAGGAGCTGAAAAGAGATAAAGCATGTTACGCCAATTGAATTGACCTGCCTTTAGATCAAACATCGGGTAACAACAAAAGGAGGGATTGGACTTGATTTGATTCATATTCACATGAGATAAGCACAATACTTCTCCAGTTTCTTTCTCAATGTATATTTTCGTGCAAGTTTGGATGCTCTCTTCATGGTTAGGTTGCATTTCTTTCTCACACTGGTTAGGTTACATTTCTTTCTCACACACATGCATGCAAATGATTGCCTCAATAAGTCTCATTAAGTGATAAAGTGCTTTTGGTGTGTCTCATATGTGACACTTTGGAATCCTACTCCAGTCATGTGTTTTTCATTTTCTTCTGCTATGTGGACATGCTTTTGGCGGATTGCTTGTATTGTCCTATATTTACTCGTTAGTTGCACCTTTTAGCACGAGTGGATCCAGACACTACGGAACTTTGAAGGGCACATTTTTGCCTTCTCGTTCACACAATCAACAACTTGCCTTGACCTTTACACAATGTGAAGTTCAATAAACTCTTTCTCTATTTTCCTCGCAACATAAGCTTTTCATTCTTGGAATGTACGATTCATGTGATTACTTGACCATTTGCATCATCAGTTGATCAGGAGCACCACGCAACAATGCTGATCAAATGACCAATGACAACTCGGAGTTTTTTTTTTGGATGTTAGGGATGAAAATCGAACCGTGAACCCTACTATCCTAGGTGGAAGGAAAATTGAACGCATCTTTCCAGATGTAGCGTTATACTAGCACTGTACTTCCTCATGAGAATGGACACATCAAGTACACCAAGCAATTTCTGAATAATTTATTTCCTTTAGTTAATGGCATTACAATCTAATACTGTAATAAACTTAACCAACAGAGCATCACTGTATCAATATTTTCAGGTCAGTTAAACTACAGATTATTAAGTAACTCCGTAACAAGTAGGACCAAAAATTCGTGTTAGAAATCTTAAGTTATGTTAAGTTGCTTCAAGATGGCCTGCTGCAAAGTGAATTCTAAACCAAGGTGTACACTCGATAAATTATATTGGTTCAACCATCATAACTACATCATTGACCATTTTGATGATTTCCCTCTTCATCCAACTAAATGCACTAAAATTTCTAGCATGATGCATGTTCTTCCATTTCCAAATCCAAACAAGTTTTCACTTTGAGAAAGTAGTCTCTCCCAAGTCCAAAAAACATTTTTACCAACACTTGACACACATTGAAAGCTTGCCAACGATGTCTTGGCCTAACTTAAGTCATATCTCACAATTTCTATCCTAATCCCCCTATGTAATCATTGTACCATCCTATGTGGCTCATGTGGATGATAAAATAAGGTAATGAACCAACAATTGAGTTTCATACATACTCAAAGTGATAATAAAATAAGGTAATTAACAAACAATTGAGTTACAATCTACTGAACATAAAACACATAAACACAGAATTCTGAGAATATCAATATAACATAAACATTCATTAGTTAACATGCATATCCCTGGGTTCACCTTTGGTATCCCTTTCACAAAATTAGAACACCAATTCCACCATACCAATTTACAAAGATTAATTCTACTAACTAAGACAACAATTAATCAAACAAAGATCACATTAAATAAACCCACCAAAATACAAGACAATCACCTTCAAATACTTCTTGAAGGAACTCAAACCTCTAAAATCTAGCACATTGTGTAATAACACTACAACCTCTAGTATAATGGTTAGCTGGGGAAAGCCCACATCTGTAGTAAGAAGACCCTGGTGTAGAACAAGGCACAACATCCCTCTTCAATGTCTCATAACTTATATACCTCCTTTGCTCACTCAACACTCTCCTACTCACAAGCTCAAACTCTTCCATTTCACTGCAAGTTCCAACCTTTCCATCACAGCTCTTCACCATGGCATCAAGATCACCACTTTTTAAGCTCAAATCTGAGAACCCATTTGAGATTTTAACGTGGGGTTGCAAGATTATGAGCAGTAAGAGTGCTGTGAGTCTGATCGAAGTGGTGTGCATTGCTGAATTTGGGGAGTTTTTTAGTGAGAGAAAGGGGTGATGGTGTGTGAGTTTTTGAGGGATATTTTTTTGGAAGGATTGGAAAAGATTTACCAAGTTGGGTAGTTGTCATAAATATGGTAGTGGTCACGGTGTTCAACTACTGTTAGATTATGGTGCTTGTGAGCCTTTAATGTGGTTTATAGGGGGAGCAAAAGCATTTGCCAAGACACATCTTTATCATAGGTTATGTCTTGGATTTGTCTTTGATACAGACACTCTTTTGCTTTAATCTTTGAGTATGTGTCACTGCTTATACCCTCTTGGGGTTAGTTCAGCTATTTTGTACAGTACTGAATACGTATTTCTTCTGTTGGTATGGTCCCTGAGTTTTGTTTAGATCACAGGTGTCAACATTCACATTCTGGTGTTAACTTTTTTTTATTAATCTTGACAATATATTTTGGTGATGACAACTTGTTAGTCCGTACTCCGTATTTGTTAACTGTAAGCGCAATTCTCTTTAAACGAAAGCAACTGCATAAAAAGGAATCGAAAAGAATTGAAATTTACGGAATCAGAAAAAACTAGAAAGAGGGCAACCAATTACTAAAAGAAAGTATTAACTTATTAAAAGAAAAGAAACTAAATCTTATGGGATTCAAATGAGGAGAACATAACCTAAATCATCAATATTGTTGGTGTGAGGGTCAATCAAGTTGTAATTAGTCGTATTGGAGTTGTGTATGTTAATTGCATTTGACTAAGCGCGAAATCAGGTGTACAATTGTTTTGTATAATATTATACTCCTATCTTTTTTGAAATAATTATACTCCTATCTTTAAGATTAGAAAGTAAGTACTTAATAACATTCTGTTAACTAATTGCTAACCTTCTGCATTCTCGAGTACAAGATAATGTAGCGAAAACTGCACTCTCTCAAGTAGGAATGCCAAAGCTATTTATAAAGTATCAAAACAATTTCGTGATTTGTCATGTCAAGACTCAAGAGAATGATCCCACCCGAGGTATGAAAGTGTGATGCTACTACGGATGAGTCCAATTCGTCAACTAGGATAACGTAAGATAACGCATGATTCGATAGCACTACCTCATGAGTCATGACTATGGAAACCAATATTTTCAGGCTATTTGCTGGCTACAGAGATGCAGCATTACGCAGACAAATGATAAATAATATTGCACGTTAATCCTTCTATATTGTAAAGCATTATGCAACACAGATAATCTACCAATTCTTTAGTTCCCTTAAGTGAAATGTGGTCCAAAGGTCCACAAAGGCACAAACTAAGTGGTTTTGGGAACTCCATTTGGCATTAAAAGTCAGCAGACAACCTAGCAGGCGAGGAGAGGTCTGCCATGATGACAGAGGTAGCCCCCCATATTGACTTCCTTCACTGGCTCACTGCCTAATGCACCCAACTTAAAGACAAAAAATTGAACCTGAGAGAGGGTGAAAAAGCACTTTTTGGCAGGTTTTGGATGACGTAATATATCAACAAAGGTCCAAAATTACTCAACACAAGAGGGTGAAGGAGCCATGGTGCTATTTCTGAGGTTCTGAGATGCATTGTTAGAGGGTTACAGGTTATAAGTTGCGCAAACTGCAAAAGTGTGCTGAGCGCATTTGTAGTTCTGTTTGAAACCATTTGCATCTCTGCTGACTGCTGCGCAATCGGATAATGCCTATAATCAATGCAGACCAAAAACAGATAAGATTTCCTCAAAATGCATGCATAAGAACTTCGAGGACTATCCACCTGAGCAGAGGGCTTTCTCCACATGTTCTGAGCAGTAGACGAAGACGACAGACCAAGTCCCTAAGGTCTATGGTTCTGTTTGGAGTAGTTAATTTAAAATCTGCTTAAATTGCCCCTGGTTGCATAATTCATGGAACTTCTAGAGCAACTAGCCAATGCAATCTGCATTTGGCATTCCCACAAGCAAGCAATCTCCCAACTAAGCGTCAAATACATAAAGGAAGCAAGAATGGGAAAGTAGAACATAAGAAATGAGTAAACACAAGTTGTCTGGAAACACTATCAAACTCAGCAAAATTTTGTCTATCACATAAATACTATAACCAATTAATTTACGTACCAGTTTGAACTATAATTGTGGTATCTGACATTTGTATCTTACAAGTATGGACAGTCCACAGGAAGTTAAAAAAACCTGTTCATACTATGTTGCCTCTCAAAGAGTGAGTTTACCCAAATTCTTTGCGTTTTTAGACATGCCATGGCTTGACCCTCTTTCTTCTTGCTCTTCATGAGGAAGAGCTCTATAACATGACGAAGCCTCTTCAGTATCCGAGGATCCTGGCCTTTCAGTTAGAAACTGCTCCCAGAAATGATCATTTACACGAGCTGGTACAGCTGGCGGAGGGTTTTGTTTACTTTTTAAGGTCTCTTGCGTAGCAGATATATTTCCATTACCAGTGAGAAGATCAACCTTTGACACCACGCTGATTTCATCCCTATTATTACCAGAGGCATCAGGTCTTGTCCCTGCGGATCCACTAATACCCAGATCCATATGATCTACCCTACCCGAAGAAGCATTTTGATTGTCCGGGATTGGGAAAGATGCCAACGAAAGATTCAACTGGCAGCAAATATTAGCTTCAGATTCTTCTACAGGCACAAAGCTTTGCTGCAAAGCTTGCAATCCTGGACACTCTTTTGCTCCTACTTTGTCTGACAACGATGACTCCATGTTAAACGCTAGGCATGTTCCTGCATCTGAAAGCTCTACTGTTTCTACGGCAAATGGAAGGGTAGTCATTCCCATTTCTGTATCTTTCGGGTCAGCCCCAGACGATTTCCTGGGCGGGCTTGCCCATTCTTCATTCGAGCTATTTGTGCTATTAGAGACCAAGTTCATGTTTGAAACAGCTGTTGATAACTCCAGTTTAAGTTTATTGGACATATCTTGCTGGTATACATTTGGAACTTCTGGTCTACAACTGCTTTGATTGTCCCCAAAATTGTTCTCCACAGCCGGCGGGATATGATCAGCTCGAGGCAACCTCCTTTTCTTGTTATATGCTGAGAGGTCCATTGCTTCTATTTTCTTAGAAAGATGTTCAACAAAAGCGCGCTCCTGAACTGCTTTGTGCAAGAAGGTTAGCAAGTTTTCTTGCCTTTGCTCCATACCACACAAACGGTCTCGTATGTCTTCAAGTTGTGATTTTGCCAGAGTCTCTTGCATCCTGAAACCTGATACCTTGGAATCTAGGTCATTTTTCTCACGTGTGAGCTTTTCTATCTGTTCCTCAAATGCTGCTCTCTCTGGATCTGGTGGAGGTTGACTGTGGCTGTGGATAGGCTTTCTACGGTGGATATTCTTCAAGAGATGCTTTTGATCTTTCACAAAATCATCATTGGCAAATTCCCATCTCTCTGGGTCTATCTTGCGAAAACCCTACCAAAATTCACATTCCAAATTAGTCTTTAAGGTCATTCTAAACCCATATCGTTCAGAATTAAGTTCAGGCAACCAGGTAACTCGAAAAGAATTACACAACAAACAACTGAATACATCATTAATCATGTAAAATTAACTCAGAGAAAGCAGATTCAAGCTGCCTGACAGCCTGGGTCAAAATTTACCCCTCTCCCATCCATCTCCCTTCCAACCCAAAAAAGACCACATTAACACACATAATACAGGGAAGTTTTTTTTTTTTTTTTTTTTGGGGGGGGGGGGGGGGAGAAAAGTAAATAAGCTAATCAACATTGTGGCATTGACAACAAATCTTAGTTCTTTGGTTGGAATTAAATGGACTAAAATGGCTCATAAAACCCTCTGCCCTTATATTATGATAATGGAGTAGCAGATGACTAATGCATTTCATCTTAAGGGTCAATTATAAACAAGCTCTCTCTACCAGTTATAAGGGGTAAGGTTGTGTACACAGCCCCACCTTTTCCCGCTTGCGCGGGAGCCTCTTTAAAGTCACTAGGGTGATGTAATGTTGTGTAAGATTGTGGCATTGACAATGTATCATGGAAGACTTACGATTTAAGTGAAAGTAGTTTCATATGGACTTTATACATAGGTCAGAAAGTTTAATCAATTCATGTCATCCAACCGTAAACCCCAAATCTTTGACAATTTTTACTATACACAGTAGCGGTTGGGAATTTCAAGTAGCATGACTCAAAAGATCACATCGAAGCTTATTCTTAGGTCATTTAGTTCATTAAGAAGAGAATCCAACATGGGCATGATAAAACAAAAAAGATAATATGACAACTTAAAATAGATCTAGTTTTATGTTGGTGCATACTGCATAAATATGTTGATATGACACTGTTCGATCCATCTTGCAAACGCATATCGTATCTCATGTACTTCCTAAAAAAAAAAAAAAGGTTTGATCCTCTTCATACTGCCATACAATCAATAACTCTAATAGGCACTTTGTTATATGTTACGCACCAACATCAGTATTGAGTACCCCAGCAAAGAAAAGCATCATCTAGGAATTGATAAAACGGTCAACTAAAGCTGCATGCCTGAGCAAGGATTTCACCACAACAAAGCAGAGATGAAGCGTCATAACAAGGACCCTGGAGGCCGGGACCATTATAATCATGTTTGTAAACCCTCCATAAAAATAGAAGGTAGGAATGTAGGACTGATCAATGCCATTAAAGGTCAGAACTTGTGTACAACAATGTCCTTCATTACACTAGTCACTCAGAAAGCGAGGCCAAAAAAAGGAAAAAGAGAGACCTAGTTGCAGTTAAGAGAGACAAATTTCATCAGCAAAGACATTTCCAGAAGCAATGATATTAGCCGAGTCGACAATTTACACATTTCTTAGTGCACAATAACTCTGAGAAAGTAGATTCAAGCTGCATGCTAATTCCGAGGAAGTACATTCCTTCCCTCTCCTTCCACGCCCCACCCCCCTCTAAAAAAACTTAAAAAAGGCCATTGTCACACACAGAAGACAGAAGGAAGGGGGGAGCTTTTGCACATTGTGCCGACACAATTTCAGTTGACGAAGAAACAAACAGGCAGCATGCCCAGATGGATTACGAACACCGAGAAGCTTATGTCAATTAAGTAATTAACCAAAGACACAGATAAAAAGAAGTGGCCACTTAAGTGTTGCCTGAAAAAATTTAATATGGAAGCTCAGTTATAGGTCATAAAGTTGAGTAAATTAATGCCATCTTTGCAATCTCAAAATTTGCAAGGAAGCTTATTATTAGGTCATAAGGTTCATTAAGAAGAGAGTCAAACTTTGGCATATTTATATCATAAAAGAAGATGATAAGACATAACTCAAGAAAACGCAAGTTTAGATCCATATTATTCAATTTTTCGCATAATTAAGCAACAAAATCAGAAGATAAGGAAAAAACCTCATCCAGAGAGTCATAGAAGAGTCAAGTAGTCAACTACAAAATACAAATCAAAAGTCTGAGCAGGCATTTCATCAGAGTAGAGCAGAGATGAAATACTATAGAAGGACCCATCAAGATAAAAGTTATATAAACCCCCTTACGAACAGAAAGCAGGAGTGATTTGAAGTCTAACACGTCAGAATGTGTATAGAACAATGTCCTTCATCGAACTTGTAACTCAGAAAGGGAACCAAAAAACATTAAAAGAAAGACCTATGGCAGTTTTGAAAGATTGCTTTCATCAGGAAATACATATGTGGAACTAATTCTATCAACATCTCCTCATTGACTAGCTAATAATAGTCCGCTTCTTAGTTCACACTATCAAACATACCAAAATATCGAACCCAACTCCCCTTAGCGAGTCGTCTTCGGATCAAATGGAAGCCACCATACTCCAACTATTGGCCTAGATATTGTTACCTCTACAGTTTACACCCTTGACAGAAAACCACAAACTACCTAGTTGTACTTCAAAACAACTAAAAGTAACACACAAGCAAACAAGGAATCCCAGACCTTTAATTTAGTCCATCAACACAAGCTAAATCTAATAGCACAATAAAATGTTTCCTTTAACTTAAAACTAGTAAATTCAATGTTCATTAAAGTGAAAGTAATAATCTTACTAGTTATTACGCCATAATCTAACAAATATGAATCACATCAAGCAGAAAAGTGAGACTTTTAATTAGCCCATGATCATGTTTTAAATTAGAGAAGACTAACCAATTATAATTACCAAGATCAAATCTTTCTTCTTCTTCTTCCCCTTCTTAATTTCAACATTCCCTTATTCCATTTAACTTAGAATCTCATTGCAGAACTTCACTAATCCTTAACTAATCCAACAAATGAGCCTTTTCCTCAAAATGGGTGCATCGAGCTTTTTCTCTATACAAGTGTAAGAGCTTTGGCTCAAAAAGGTATACTGAACTACGGCTAAAAAACCAGTGTACTAAGCTTCGGCTCTTTCCATTTTTTTCAATACAGTAGATTCCCAATTATCGAAAGGTAAATCATGTGGAAACACATGGTGTACCCAATTCGGAGCCACGTTTGGTTCTTTCCAGCTTCAATACATTCCGAACTATCGAAAGGTAAATCATATAGAACCACATGGTCGTACCCAATTGTTCACTGAATGGTTCACCGCCCACTAGCTCCCTATCATCTTCCTTATCACACAAACACATCATTACCCCAATGCCTTCAAAAACACTCCCGTGACTGCCCAATGCCTTTAAAGACACTCCCGTGACTGCGAAGAGGTTGTTTCCAATTAACCCTTGAGATAAAGTGTTTTCATCCGCTACTTCATTTTGAACGGTTTCATCATACCAAAGAATATGTTTGCCCAAACAATTTAGTCCATCATGTTCCTTACTAAAACATATAAATAAAATGCTATTTGTCATACATCCATCATACCCATTAAAGATCAAATTTTACTCCTCCACATTCCATTTCTTAACCATTCATTTCCATTCTTTAGCATAATCACTAGCTCTAAATCCTCAACTAAAAAGATCTAATCAACATTACCAACAACAACAACAAAACTCAACCTATCAAACTAGAACCAAACAAAGATAATATAATATAAGCTAGCACAAAAGTAGGAAGCTTGGGTCAATTTAGCTTGCAAAGACTTCGTCTACTTTTATCCGCTAAGAATTATTAGAAAAGACCGTATATTTTTATTATAAAAGTAGACCAACTCTCCGTAAGCTAAATTTTCTTAAGCCTCCCTTCAAGCCCAAATTGAGTTGTAGATTTATATGCCTTTATTCGGCAGCATGGCTTGGTCTACTTTTATCTAGACGGTCTCTCCCAAGACTTTCCGATAACATAAACACATAGTTTTATAATCTATTTTAACTTAGTCTATCACCTTCCTTACCAAAAACATATAAATAAAATGCTACTTGGCATACACCCATCATATACAATTGCACCATAAAAATAAAAATAAAAATAAAAATAAAACCCATCAAAGATCAAAATTTTCTCCTCCTCATTTCATTTCTTAACCATTCATTTCCATCATTTGTCAAGTAATACAAGCAAACAAGTAAAATAACACTATAAGCTATAAAAACAAAAGTAAAAAGAAAGTAAGAAATATACATAAGTGTTGAGCTGGCGAATGAAGCTGGAGAAGTTGTTATGCTTAAAGTAAGTAGGAAGCAACAGCCTGGCAAACTCAGGTGGGTTCCACACAATGAAACTCGCATTTGTCGAACTCCATCCTACGATCTCGTCCGTTGATGTGTCGTCCACCATATCGTACGTCTTCAACAGGAACGGCGCCGGCCCTCCTCCTCCGCCGCCGGGTGCGGTGGTTGTGGCGGTGGTTGAGGGGACCACTAACTCCATGTGTCAGAGAGAGATAGATAGAGATAGTTTGAGTTGATGGGTAGTTGGAAAGGTTAAGACTTAAGATTACTTTGGTTTGTACTTTTGTGTTGTTGTTGGTGGTCTTTTTTTGGGGTTAAGTCAACAGCCGTCGGGTTTGACTTCCAGACAACAACTGAACATAAGTACAGTACTTTCTAGGAAGTGTTCTAGGATTATTTTTTGTCATAAAAAGTCTATATTATCCATGTTCATGTTCATATAACCATTAAACTGAGAAAAAAAGTAGCTTTGCGCACATTGCAAATCAAAAAATAAAAAAAAATTATAATCTAAAAGTGGAATATTTATATAGGGCTAGTAAATAGTATTATGGATTAATTTACTATTATTCAAGAGAAGAACTTGGGTGAGACGACCCAATCCATACCCACAACAAAAGAAACGCGGGTCAATCCACTTAGCCAACAACACTCATTCTTAAAAAAAAAAAAAAAAATAGAAATTGTACGTCCTTTTCTGTATACTCTCTCCTTCTCTCACATACCTTTTCATTTTCTCTCTCCTCATCCCCAACCTCCTCCTCCAGCGTTCCATCTCTCCTCCTACCATCCTCAACCGTTTTCTCTCCTCCTCCTGCCCTACCACTTCTTTTCGGTCTCCTCCTCCCCTCCCCGCCGTTTGTCTCTCATTCTTTTACCGTTTGGGATCATTATAGGACTGGTGGTGGTGTGGGGTTGGATTTGATGTGTGGCGATGAGAATGGGGTTGGGGTGGGCGTTAGGAAGGTTGAAGCGCGACTAAGGGACTGGAGTCGCTACATTGGGGGACGGGGGGAAGGGTTGAGAGGTGAGAGGTGGAGGTGTGAAGAAAAAAGTTGGGATGAAGGACATGGAATTGTGGATGGGATGAAGGCTGTGGATTAATTGTGGATGAAGAGTGTAGGTTTGTCGTTCATTGCCTCGGGTGGACAGGAAGAGTAAGATATTCTAACTTAAAAATGTAAACTTTCAATATTAAATATTGAACTTTTAAAGTAAAACAACGAGTGAGCTTTTAATTTAAAAAAATGAACTTTTAAGTTAAAATAGGAAACTTTTAAAATTAAACATCAACCTTTTAAATTAAAACATGATCATTTTACTATGAAACTTCAATAATTTAAATTAAAAATCATCATTTAATCTGAAACATCAACTATTTGAATTGGATCACCAACCTTTTAATTTGAAATATCAATTATTTAGATTGAAACCTAACCCTTTTAATTTGAAACATCAATAAATTAAACTTTATCTTTATAATTTGAAACATCAAATATCTAGATTAAAACCTCATCATCTAATTTGAAACATCACCCTTATAGTTTGAAACATCAACCATTTAGATTGAAACTTCACCATTTTAATTTGAAATATCAAGCATTTCAATTTGAACCTCAACGTTTATTTAAAACATCAACCATTTAACTTGAAAGTTAAGTCTTTTATTTTAAAATTTCAACCATAATTAAGATCACATATGGGAAGTTGCAGTAGTCTCTAGTGCAAATGAAATGCCCGATACTATGAAGTCTGTGTACTCTTGTTATTCTCTTCTCCATCTTCGCCATCGCAGCCTCCACCTCCACCAAAACCGTCCTCCACCCCGACCAACCTTCTATGCGGGTCCCGATCTCCTCCTTTCTCAACTCCACCTCCACCTCACCTCCTCCTCCTCCTGTGAACAATATGACGTCATTCGCTCACCACCCACCCCTTCTACTCCAACCATCCCTTTAATTTTTACTCCATCGTCGACATCTCCCCGACCCCAGCGGACTTACATTATATGGTTTTTATTCCGCGAAAAAGAGAGAGGGAGTAAAGGAGAGAGAAAACGATGGTTCTTGTCGACCACCACAAACATGTGCTTTAACGTAGGAGAGAGAAAATGGTGGCCTTGAGGGTAGGGGGCGGGGAAGAAGTAGGAGGAAGAGGGAGACTGTGGGGTCAAAGGAGGAGAGAGAAAATGGGTGTGTGTGTTTGTGTCTGATAATATGGGAAAACTTATCTATTTTTGCCAGGTCTGGATATGTTGGATGGGTGGGTATTGTCTTGGATTAGATCCGTCTCACCAAAAAATTTGGTGAGACCGTCTCATTCAAGTTTTTGTGATTATTCAGTTAGTATATAATATATAATTATTACAAGTTTTAATGAAATTGGAATTTGTAAAATATTGAGTACCTCGGGGTTGAAATAACTTTCTAGAAAAATTTCATTTGCTATCTTGTCCATCCGAAAATGAGTTTATCATACTCTATAAAATAAGAGAGCTTTTACCGTAACAATACACACCTTGAGTAAAAGATTTTTTGAGCTAACATTTTATACTCCAAGGCAAATACTAAGTATGTCATCCTTGATCTTAGAGCTTAATTAACTGTACTTATTTCTCCTGCTTACCAAGAAGCTTATCGAGATACTGATCTGTGTAATTCCTTTTTCATTTAGAGTTTTGGGTTTGGGAAATACTAGTGTTTGTTTCAGTGTCACAATATTCAGTGGGTGGATATTGGTGAATTGTAATTCATAGTCTTGTGGTAAGAGTGTGAATTAGTGCAAGTTTGTGATTCTCTTTTGATAATAGTGAATTATTAAATATACAGTATAGAGAGGTAGACCTACAGGCTACAGTTGAGGTTGAACCACGTACATTAAAGTCTTGAGTGTGCTTTAAAGTATTGTCGTTCGTTTCATTCAAAAGGAAACACATTCTCCTGTTTTCGTCATTGTTCTTGTGAATGTTCTAGTTTGAGGAAATGTTCCAGCTATTGTTTCACATATTGTTCCTTATGTATGGCCTATAATCATGTTGAAGTAAGAGCAAAAAGATACTTATTGGTCTTAGTTAGAAATTTTCTACGACTGATATGTATTAATCTTACTTGTTCACATCTCCTAAGCTTGCAGTCCACAAGTTACATGCATCTACTAATTCAACCACAATAACTAGGAGATTCAAATGTATATCTATATTGACAATAATTAAAGACAATTTAGCAATTTTCGAATGCTTATGAACTTGAAGAAAAATACGTTTGCATATATATAACTGATGTTAAAAAAAGAAACACCATAATAGAACAATACAATAACGTCAATTAGATTGTGGCCGCTTCTATGTATTTGAGTCTGGCCTTTATTTAATAACCATAGGATAGCCAAGACCATGAGACACATACATCTTCAGATGGAAATGGCTATTTACATGGCATAAAATGGAGGACTTCTCCAAGTGGTTTCAATTATCTCGGGCCCTCTAGTAGTGGTGGCCATGTTGGTGATGTCCATGGTGATTATCGTATCCTTGGTTGTGATAACCATATCCACCACCATACCCACCGTTGTGGTGGTCATGATGGCCATGACCATAACCGTGACTATCGCCATAGGCATGATGATCATACTGACCATACCCATAACCACTGTGATGATCAGGATGATGATTTCCTCCATCATAACCCCCGTTAAGGAAACCACCATGGCCATGACCATAACCGTGACTATCATGTGAATGATGATGCCCGTGCCCTCCCATATTTGATTTAAGTTAATGGACAAACTTGTTAGCTTGTGACTACAGGACTTATAAGCTGCAAATATATATGTTTGCGATATCGTGTTGTTTTGTTGACAAATTGGCAGAGGACTACATATGGTACTTATAGTCAAATATAAGTGCATTGCAATTGTCACCTAGGCTTCTGTTTGCATGCATCTGATTCTTGACCTTTTTGTTTTGTTTATTTTGGTTCGTCAAAATTGTGGCTTAGTGAAAGGTGAATTAGCTTTTTTTTCCTGCTCGTGTTTATACTGGATAAGAGAATCAGAATATGGGAGATAAGATGGCTGTTTTTTTTTTGTTTTTTTTTTGGACAAAGTACAATGCAACCGAAAAGACTCATCAAAGCCTCTTTTGTTCTAAATTATATGAGACTACTCACCGTAGTAGATTAGAGAAAGTCAAGGCTTCAATTACATACATTATCGGTTTTGGCGGATGTAAAGTTGTAATGAACTTGATTTCGGAATATGGTCAGCTAGAAGAGGATCTTTGAGACGAGTACTCGACCTCTATCGATTGGAATACAATTAAAATTTTGCGCCTAAGCTTGTGAAGATTTTTCTGCTAGCTAGTAACAATATATAGCAAACCTTAATCACCATCACTGCTCATTCGGAAAATATGAGTAAAAGATGTATATGGCCATCAAGTTGTACTGCACATTAACATAATCTGAGAAAGTGATATCGCCATTCTAAAATTTCGCTTCTCTATGTCAGCTGATACTCTGATACTAAAGTTTTAACTTATGGCCTTATGGGGATCGCTTATACGTACGGATTGCGGAAATTTACTGCTCATCTTCTGCTAGCTGCACCTTCTCGCGACCCAAAAACTGAGCTTATACTTGGTAAGTTGGTATGATTGAGTCCAGCAATGTGCTGGTTGAATTGCGCAGAAAGTAATCGTTCCCCGATCTCAGCAAAATATTCAGTTACGGAGTACTACTATTCCTTAACAAAAAAGATCAGAGGCCAAAGGCAGAGGACGGAAACATATATTATACGGAGTAGTGAATACTAGCTAGTACAACTCCTATCATATTGTTGAATACTCCCATAAATCATGCAAAAGTTTATGGAATCCTGATCAATGCTAGCTCTAGCAGGGCGAAGCCAGAAGTTCTAGATATGGAGGGGATCAAAGTAGCCCTCATATTTGTGATGTACGGAATAATCTTATTTTTTCTGTAACAAAAGTACGCAAAACCTTGGGTTGGAGGGGAGCCATGACATACTTGCGCTCCTAGTAGTATAATGCTTCGCCCCTAGCGGAGTAGTTCTCATGATCAAAAATTATTATTAGTATTGATTAGTATTTTGCAATATAGGATATTACAATTATAAACACTAATTCAAACACATTAGAGGGCGGGGCCTTTTACTTTATTCTACTTGTACATAACTTATCTTACAAACACACTAGAGTTGGCCTTCCTCACATAAATCTCAACCATTATGTCCCCTAACAGTCGTCATGGCAGTGATGATGGTGGTGATGATGACCATGATGGTGATGACCATGATGATGATGGTGATAGTCATCGTCGCAATAACTATTGTGATGATGGTGGTGATGATCATGATGACCATGACCCCATCCTCCATGCCAGCCATGATGGTAGTCTCCATAGTAAGGGGTGGCAGAATATCCCCATGATCCATTATTGTTCCATCCATGACCACTAGACCATGGTGATGAGTAGTGATGCCCAAAGCCCCACCCCATTTTCGTACTCACAACCAAGGTCCAAGAATATAGGGACTTTACATAGATTTCAGCTAGAAGGCACTTGTGGAATGAACTTATGATATGCGAGAAATTTGTGTATAAGATATGATATTTATAAGGAGGGACTAGTATGTAAAAGCAGTGAGAAATTGAAACTAGCTAGGTCTTTGCGCTTGATATTCCCGTCTGGACAATTTCATAGTCTTGGCTTATACATTTTTGACAGGTGTATGGGATTCTCTAGATTTTTCTTTGTAATGGGAACGAAAAATTGGAATGATTATATTTGATCCCTGAACAGATCAGCATGTTTTAGTGCCATAGTGGACGAAGAATATATCTCTTTCACATGCTTTTCGTGTAAGAGTTGAGATTCGGAGATTAGTTTTGGCGTCCGCTTGGAGTTTGAAGTTCTCTATTTTTGTTTCTTTGTTCAGGCTGAATCCATTTGTATACATTATTGTTACGTTCAAAGTAAGTAGTTACGGAGTATGAATGATTTCAACATTGTATAACAGTATTAACGAAAGATGGCTAAGACACATTCACTAAGTTCTTGGTGCGCTGCTCGTAATTAGTTAAGATGGTCACACAAACACGTTCGACACGTACAAGTCACAAGCTAATCACTTAATCAGCTACATGTACGGTTAGTTTCTCTATGAATTGTTCAAGCATGATCAACCAATCAACCTTAGCGATCATACACCGACATTACTTCATGCGCTCCTGGTGCTCCGGCCGCTTCAGGTTGCACCATACTCCGTATTTATCAATACATGATTAGTCATCCATGGTCCTGAGCACTTTACTATTCTTTGAAATAGAGCCATAATTAGATACCTTGAATGATTATGTAAACTCTAAACTGAGATGAAAGATCCTCGAAAGTCCCTTATCCCTCTAAGTACCCTAGCATGACCTAGGCCACTAGGCCAGATCCTTTTAGTGTCCCATTCTAATACACAGATCAGAACGTACACTGCTTCATCAACACATTCGATCACCTCATGAATTCATTACTTGCCTTCCACTTGCTTCAATTCAAGTCTTACGTACATAGGGAGATATTAGGTGAACAGCTCCTATCTACAGCCTCTATGGCTCTATTTCAGACGTATATATAGTCACCCCATATCATGATCGAAGACATGAACTGTACGTGGCTCCAAGTATTATTTAACATCTTCAAGACTTTAACAACAATTCTACATAAATGTCACGCGTTCTATAAAATTTGCTATATAATTCCCCCCAAAATAAATTGTACGTACATGGAGAAGGTGACATGAATATCTCTTTTCTTTGTTGATTATGAAATGACACAGAGCCATTTTGCTGGACTTTATAAGTTTGATACTTTGATGGTAGGCTATAGCCTATAGATATGTCGAAGAGATCATGTCCAAATCGCATATGGAGAACTATGTGGTGAACTAGTTTAAGGTTTGCTACTTTATCCTTTAATCCATGGTAGCGTACGCGTAAGGTTTGAGGTGGTATACGTATACATAGCTTGTGAAACTAGACTTCAAAGTAACGAAACATCGCGCATTCTTATTGAATTTTTGATTACACACACATGCAAATAATATAAATTTGTGACTAGTACAACAACAAATTTAAGCAAACACACCGTAAGTAAAAGGCCTTTAATCTTCTTGTGCAAAATTAATAAGCTTAGAAACTATATATGGCCTCTCTCACAATCTTGTGTTTTAATAATAATCATCATGGTGATGGTGGTGGCCACCATGATGGCCATGGTGGTGATGGTGGTGATCATCATGGTGGTGGTGATGGTGATCATGGTCATAGTAATCATGATGATGGTGGTCATGATGATCATGATGACCATATCCTCCGTTCCAGCCCTGATGATAGTAGTGATCTCCATGGTGGCTGCCACCATGGCCCCATGATCCATTCCATGGAGACGAATTGTGATGCCCGTAGCCACCCCAACCCCACATGTTTCACTAGTGTGGTTTGTACGTACAATCTGTATCAAAGTACCGGTAATATTTCTTTAGTAAGAATGAAGTTCTACTATTGAAGGTTGCGGTATGCTAGTCTATTGGCCATCACATACATGGTATTTATAGGGAGATTAAACGTATACTACGTAGTGGCTAGCTGAGAATATTTTGCTGTGATTGAACGTGTCATTCCCATCTACATTATTCTTTTGAGTTTCTCTAATCAGAATTTGGATTCATAGGTGTTGATTGATTTGTCTGCTGGATAAATTTACACGGTGCTTAGTGGACGAAGAATAAATTCCATATAAACTTGGAGTATATTGGAATTTCAATATGAAAAATTTGAACTCATAAAAAGTTGAGATTCCCCTCCACCCCTTATGAGCCATGAAAGACCACGTCATGGTGGTAGATTATCAAGAGGAGAGGCTACTTATTTTGAGAGTGTTTTCACTTAAAAAGTTAAAATTGTACAAGATTGTCTTTTTAAATTCCAATTAGATTGTCTTAGAATGATTACTCCATTTTTTTTGACATGAAATTATTGTTATTCATAATTTTGTTACAAAAATTTTATTTTAACTCAAGAAATTAAATAATGTTTGTTTATAAAATAAACCAATAAACTGTCATTTAAGATAAGTTGTGAATTGTGATATCTAAAGGCATTTCTTTGGCTAAATATACAGTTTATCGATCTCATGTCATTGTTCCTTCTAGAAACTCTATTGGAAGAAGAATAAATCCCCTTCACATGCTTTTAGTGGTATGGGGTTTGAGAATTTGCGAAGACGTACCCTAGGGATGTGATATAACTTTTTATTTTGCATCAACTAGGTTAGAAACAGCTAAAAACAAAAAGAGGTCCAAAGCAACTAGTTTCCACTTGTGGAGTGTCAAAATATGCATCTTACAACCTCTTGAAGCACTGAAAGCTAAGCATAGATAATAGATATTGAAAATATTCCTTACACTTGGAACCCGATTGATTTTTGTTCATAAAATTTAACCATAGATCTAATTTATATAAGTTGAAGAAGATTATATTGATTGCACAAACTGTTCATGTTTTATGCCCTGAACATTGTTCATAATTAAACCATCTTTTTCATGTTTGTATGATGAACTCTATTAGGAACCCTCTCTCCTTGTTCTCCTATAAAAACCTAATTTCTCATGTCGGGGATGACTTTTTCCTAGCTATTCTCGTTCTTATTTCTCGTGAAGTTTTTAATAATTTTCTCTCACATGTATAGTAATTCTTTAACATAATAATAGATCTTGTTCTCCCTCTCATTGTGGGGATGTAGATTTGTGGGTACGAACACAGCTATGTATCACTGACCTAGTGGATTAGTATCGAATTTTGATTATTGCACATCTAAAACTTTTTTGAATTTTACTAAAAAAAATTTGTAGCACCTGATTATAATATAGACACATATAATATATAGTTCTATGTATTTTCACATATACTTCTTTAATTATGCTAAACTGTTTTCTAATAAACGAAAAAAATAAAATGTGAAAAAATGTAACTTAGGGCCTGTTCTCCTCAACTTATTTCTACTTATTTTCAGAAAAAATAAGATAAGTTCAGAAGAAATAAGAAAAGTTCAGGAAAAATAAGTAAAGTTTAGAAAAATAAGTGGGAATAAGTAAAAATAAGAAAAATAAGTAAAAAAAAGTAAAGTTGAGCTATCAAAACAACATGAATCAGAAAATATAAGTAAAAATAAATAAAATTCAGAAAAATAAGTAAAAATAAGTAAAGTTCAAAAAAATAAATAAAATTAAAAAAATGTAGAAATAATCAAAAAAATAAGAAAAATTCAGATAAGATAAGATAACTGAAAATAAGTTGAAGAGAACAGGCCCTTAGTCCTAAAAATGGGCTCGATCGTACATAGACCCAACTAACCAACCCATCGAAGCTAAACCAAAGACTCCCAAACATCGCAACCTCTGAACTAGTTCCACTGCTCACTGCTGTCGAACTGTCTGTCAGACACTAGAAAACAGTTGAAGAAAAATGGCGGCAAACTCCCAGGTTAGCTTCCCACTTATGAGTATAAGACATATTGACGTACCCACTTCACTTCTAGTTACATTCTTCTTGGTTGGTTTTTATATGTTTGTGTCTCATGTTTTCATAATATTTGTACAGGGCAAAGGTGTGGAAAAGTTTCAACTGTTCCAATCAGTAGAAGACAAATCCAGTTTTGGAGGATTGGGGTTTCTTGATTTCCCCGAAACGTCCCTCCCTCCTCCCCCTCCCCCTCCTTGTATCCAAGTTCACCCTTCTCAGGTCAGAGGATTTATTTGGTTGTTTATGTTATACAGTTTAGACTTATGCAAATTGTTTCATTTGATTTGATATTTATTTGTTTATGATGATTGGTTTGTTGAGGTAAAGTTGTGGTTCTATTCAGGTGTCTAAGTCACTCAAGTCTACTGTCGAGGAAGTTGATTTGGGCTTTATTACTTTGCTCAAGGTCATTTCTCCTTTACTCTTTTTTTTTTTTTTAATGAGTAGTATGGGCTAAGTTTATGCACAAATTCTTGGAAAAGAACGTCTACTTTTATCCCGGCAAGCTAAATTAAACCAAAGCTTCTTGCAAGCCCAAGTCAAATTAGAAATTTATATCCCTTTGTTTAGCCACCATGGCTTTGCTACTTGTATGATAAAAAGATGGTCTCTCTCGAGACTTTATTGCTTCAAGTTTTTTGTTTGATCATTTGTTGTGCAAGTTTGTTACTGTGAAATGATATGATGGAAATGTGACTATGTGAGTACAATCTATAATGTATAGAGAATTTTGTCGAAAGTGGATTTATCTACATGGATTGGTGCCCTCCATTTTGTCCTATCCAACGTCATACTCTCATCAATACCATGTAAACTGATATTGTTCTCGACCACCCTATCCATCCCATCTTCAGCCTCTCTTTACATGTTCAAACCATGTGAGTCTGTTCTTTCACATCTTGTGTTCAACACAAATTAATGAAAATTAGACGTGGCCATGGATTGAGTCAAAGAGGTCACTTTTTATTGACATGATAATAAAAGTGACCACTTTCAGTCCGACTTAAAATTAGACGGTCTCATATTGTATTCAATAGTTGCAGTTCCCACTCTTGCCCTAATGACATCATTTCCTTATTTTGGCACGCCTAGTATGCCCTCATCACGTCATTGCGTTCAACGTACTTGCCTCCGTTTGAATATATCATGCCACATTTACACGGATTTCATTATTTTGAAGCAACCAAATAACACAGACACATAGATTCGAAAGGGAGGGAACAACTCAATTAGCTAGCTAATCCACAATTACGTTACGATATGAAGTTGTATATGTCACTTTCCGCTAATTTTTGCCCTTACTCCCCAAACCTTCAATAGAGTTTCTTGCTCAGAAAACATGCTCGAGGTCATTTTTGATCATGTGAAAAGGATGTAACGGAAATCTTAAGAGCTATGACCCGAACAGAAATTTTAACTTATGTTTTCCTGAAGCTCTATGAAATTGGACATACGTGTATGGAAAACTTGGATAATTCTTCATTTTGACAAAGTAAAAACTAAGAATGACATGAGGGAGACATTGAAAGACTCAGCAATAAAAAGATTTTGAAAAAGCCATCTTTAAGTTTCTATATAGAGAACACTTTCTCCACTCTTTTAAGAGGATGAGTCTATGAGGTCAATGTTAAGTTCCAATTTATTAGTTAGAAGTTGGTGGAGGTGGAAATTGAAGTCCTAATTTTGAGTTGCTGACTTTTCTACTTTTGCAGGGTCGTGTCAGTACGCGGGAGGTATTTGCATTGTCTGATTCTGATTTAGTTCCTGGGAAATATGAAGGTTTGGATAGTACCTCTGTTCGTAGTAAAACTGAAGTTGTGATGTTTGTGATTATTGCCTTGGTTTAATTTACTTACTGTGACTTCTTTTACATTCTTATCAATTATTACGGATGATAGGAGGCCTAAAGCTATGGGAGGGTTCGCTTGATTTGGTGAAAGCTCTTCACTCAGAGATCCAAAAAGGGGAGTTATCATTTGAAGGGAAGAAAGTCTTAGAGGTGGGCTTCTAGTTTTCAGGTGACTTTTTGCTTTGCAGTGGTTAAATAATGTTATGTCATATTGCACATGTTTTTTGTCTGTGGTCAAGTTATTTGAATGTTTTTTTTCTGAAAAATTTGAATAGTTTTTTGTAACTGTGACTGTAATCTCGACCTGTGCATATGTATTTGTGCAAGTCTGTGGTAATTGAATGAGCTACGTTATTATTGGCTCTATTTCATAACAATGGTCTATGGATAGAATTCAATGCTATTTTCTGAAACTATGACTTATTATATCGTAAGATTGAAGCTGTGTCGTTGATTACGACTTTGTAATCGGTAAACATCTTAAAAATTGAATTATGAAGCAAAGTTTAGCTCTGGAGTTAGAGCTACTACAAGAAAATTTAATACTTTGTGGATATTATTGAACTTTTGGGCTGTAAAACTGGAATTTTCTTGTTATTGGAGTACATATGGTAAAGCGTGAATGCTAATCTTTTAGTGCCTATATATATACCATATACTTGAGAGTATGCACTCCCAGATGTATCTTATATGTTTTTTTTATGTACCTTTAGTGCACTTTTATGTACTTAAGTAGTTTATATTTGCGCATTTAAGTTTTACAGTATCATTGTAACTGTAAAGATATAAAATTTAATAATTAAGGGACATCAAACTATTAGAAGTACTTAAATGCATGATAAGGCGCAATTAAGAGTACATACTCCCTGCTGCACCTAAAGTTCACCTTTTTTTGCACTGCTCGCCATGTCTACCTAAAATAAATCTTTTGGATGGTTAATAAATGCTAGCTCTTTTGGTGTATTTCTCTGGCTTCATATCTGGCTAGTGTATGTCACCCCCCGCCCCCTAACGAGAATAGTATGAAAGTATCCTCTATGCAACACAAGAACAGTCAACGTCAGCTGACTGAACTGTACGAGATGGACCAAAGTGCATCTTGCTTGTTCTTTTCAGTCAACCTTTGTCAATGGAGATCTGGTTTATTGTATTTTCTTCTTTGCCTGATGACTTTATTTATATTATTATTTGTAGCTTGGATGCGGCCATGGGCTTCCTGGGATCTTTGCCTGCCTCAAGGTGATTTTGTGGTTCCATTATGGTTTCAGAGTTCTTTCCCTTTCCTCCTGTATTGTTCAGCCTCCTTGAAACATATCTTTTGTTGTTTCAGGGCGCAGCTGCTATGCATTTTCAGGATTTCAATGCCGAGGTTTTAGAATGCCTCACAATTCCTAATGTTGATGCAAATCTACCCTCAGGAACCAAATCTCCTGATAATTGTAAAATTTGTTACTTTGCTGGTGACTGGAATGAAGTGGATCAAATTCTTCCCGATGCCCAAACTGACAGCCAGGATGCTGCATTGTCAGCTAATAATTCAAGAGCCAGATACGATGTTATTTTGATGGCCGAGACTGTTTATTCCATCTCCACTCTACCGACCCTTTATGGGCTTATCAAGAAAGTATGTCACTGGATTTACTCTTTCTTATTCTCTTTTTGTTGCACGAAGTTGCTGTAAAAACTAACTTAGATTTGATCAATTTTTGCAGTGCATAAGCCATCCTCATGGTGTCGTGTACATGGCTGCAAAGAAGCATTATTTTGGAGTAGGTGGGGGGTCCAGGCGGTTCTTGTCTATTGTGGAGAAAGACGGTAAGTTTTGTGGTTTCATGTACAGATCGAGATGCCATTCTTATCTTGCAGAAAAATTGAAATACTTAAACTGGTGGTTGTTTATTGTTTGTGCGGTTTGTGACTTTGTGGTACTTAGAATGGGAAGCCTAGATGTTTGTTTTCTTTGTCTGCTTTTTACATTACGATCGGGCCCCCTTACAGAACCCCAGATGTTTGTTTTTGGCTTATGTCTCATAGCATGATTGAGTTGTGTTCACTGTTCAGTGGAGAAAGACTTGCTTGTAGGTTATTAATTTGTCTCTTAGCTAATTTTACAGGCATGATGGCAGCCAGTCTAATTGCTGAAGTAGCTGATGGCTCATCAAACGTCAGAGAGGTGTGGAAACTGTCATGTAAGCAAGAATGAGATCTTGAGATCTCAGTGTGATTTGTAGTGAACCCTCCAAATGCTGCGAGCGACAATGTCAAAGGCCTCCTTTTTTTAATCGAGATGGTTATTTGGATAGGGAGAGGACCAATATAATCAAGATAGATATTTTTTTTGGGTTAATATGTGGTCTCAGAACCAAATATCATAACACGATTAGTGTCTCAAATTGTATACTTTGTACTCCACAGTTTATATATTAGATGGCCTCCTTTATTTACCTCTGCGCTCTTATATTCCAAGCGATGTCTGACGTACTAGAGTCAAAGGTCTCTGTCAGCTTCATATATTTCCACTTTAGTTTATATCTGAAATTGTTAGTGTGTTTTCCTTCTTGTTAGTATGATGAGAAATCAGTTGAAGTATGTTTGCATACCTAGAAGATGCCTGAATCATAGCAAAAATATTAGTAGTAGAAAATGATAGATCGCATAGCTTAGTGTTGCATAACATACACTCTTTTCTGTGTGATGAATACAAAAGCAACTTATATAAAACATGCAGGACGGGCTAGGAGTCTCTTTTACAGCGGTAATACTTGGAGCAACCTCGCTGGTAAGGATTGGCTTCTTTAGGAAGGCAGCTATCGTCATTAGAATACGCCTGACCTCGAGGACCACCACTGCAGGCTGGGTGGTCTCTGCTGAGAGCACCAAACGAGATGTGCTTGTTATCTTCAAGAAACCTTCTGGCTATGGCTGAATCCATGAACATCTCATTCTCCTCTTGGCATTCTGCTATTGAACCGTTACACTGCGAGTGTGCATCAGTCTTCATTCCGGTGGCGCTGTGCCTCTGGATTGAGAGGCAAAGGCTTAGAAGGAAGAAACAGCAGCCAAATTGACCGATGACTTTGTGCTTCATATTTCTTTCCCCTTATGAACTGTTTCCCTCATTTCATTTCCTCTTTAGACCACTATATAAGAGCCCTCACCACCTTGTTTATATTAGGTGGTAATTGTGGTAGTATAATGGATTGTGGAAAGCAACTTTATGGAGGCCTTTGATGGAACGCACTTCACCTACTGCGTCTGATCATAAAGCACGTTGGGTACCACGCTTCCACCGGCTTGGAAAGATTATTTTGGTGAAAATAAAATGATTAACTAATTCACTAAGATTTTTTAAGTGGTTGATTTTGACTTTCGATTCATCGTAGGGCCTTCTTTTTACTGGAGAACTCACTATCATCTTTGATATGTCTGTCGAGTGGCTAAGTATAAGAGTTAGCTAAGGTGGTTAGAAAATTCTCCAATCATGAAGTTGAGATATTCATATGTAATTTAGTGTGCTTCGAAAAGACAATTAAATCCATGATATGCGTGGTCGGCATGATTTAGAACTAGAAGCAGCCAAACTAGACTCTCCCTTTTGCCAAATCTTTCGCAGAAATGATTAGATGTCGTCGATTATTAGCTTAAAAGTTCTCAATTATGCAAGGACTGATGAAGTTCGTGGAAATGAATCTAAACACATGATTAAACAGGTACAACCTTAATTACAGAATGATTTGCGTGTATGGTCGAAATTTAAAAATTCTCGGAACTTTGTTGTAACTATACTGAATGTTAGCAAACCAGGGAAAACAAGTTAAGAAAAAAAAAAAGAGCAAATTCTGTATAGAATTCAATGAAACTAGTTTAGACCCCGTGCCATGATGGCACGGTTGATTAGTATTTATTTATTAGATGATATTAATAATAATTGAATACATGTTACTTTAAGTTTAATAATATACCATTACATCATATAATGTTATAATCAATATGACTTGATGTAATTGTATATATATATGCATATATATATGTATTTCATTACTCCACTCAATATGATTATATATTTATAATCAATAGTACCTTAAGCAAACCATGTACAAATCACTCTTATGAATGTATTGTAAGTCCAGAAATATATAATCTAGAGGGGCATAATTTTCTATGATTTATATTTGAAAAAAAAGCAAGCGATGATTCCGTTATATTGTAACCAATAAGTATGTAGTCATTGGTACCCTTTATCTTTCCGAACATTTAAACACATTATATTCTATCAGGGGCTCATATGTTTCCCTTGCATGTAGGCCTTGAAAATGTCCAGACCGAACCTGATCATGAATTTGTAGTGGAAAGATAAGTTAAGAAGATATAAGAAACTTTGTATTTAAATAACTTCAATTGTACCTTAGTAATTCCCCACCTCTAAATTGAATTATGTGAAGTCTAACTAACTTTCAAATTTGGAAATTTAACCAAATTTATAGTCTTTCTCTTGTATAGGGAACAAAAATTTAATCAATCTCTTGATTGGGTTGAGGAAAGTCAAACCAACTAAACTATTTTAGTCTTGTTCTTACCCTTAGTACTCGTAGTAATTTCCATTTTAGATGCTAATTCTAAATTAAAATTTATTAAAATCTTATTAATATTTGTATGTTTATGATTGCAATATGTTAAAGGATAGTGAAATCAATCTTATAATCATCAAACAATAATATTATCAATAGTTTGATCAAAAGGTATGATAATGCACATGTATCCAACTTTGATCAGTATGTGTACTAAGAATGAAAATATACAATGCCTGCCTTTTTATTTTAATTAAATTACATGTCTTAATGGTTAAATATTTAAACATATATATTTCTTTTTAAAAAATACGACCTATATAATTTTTAGACGCATCTTATGAGGAAGTGTAAATGTTGAAAATTTATTTATCCTTTGTTTTAATTATGAGTATTGTCTATTTGTATATTAAGCAATATTTTGGATTAAAATTACTAAACAAAATATTATTTTCATTATTTTTTTTTAATTCGTATGATCACTTGTATTACAACCTATATCATAGTTTTTGTCCAAATTATAATTTTGATTAAATAATGGAATGCAAAGAATATAAAATTTTGATATCATATATATTTGAAGATTAGTATAAGGTATTATTTGTTACTAATATCTTGAATGATCTTTTTAGTTAGGAAAGAAAAGGTTATTGTAAAATTACATAATTTTTTCACCTTACTACTTAAAAAAGCCAAAATATTGAATGCATAGTGGTACAAATGACGCAAATTATATCTAAATAGTTTGATGTTACAAAAAAAAAAACTACATTGTTTGTATTCAAGTTCGTTATTTTATTATGTATTATAAAGTGCTATCTTAATGTTAATAGTTTACAAAAAATGGAGAATGGGGTTTTATAATTTAGGAAAAAAGGTAGGTAAAAAAAAATGTTAAGTGTTTTAAAGATTATATGATTACAATAGTTAGTAATTGTGGGAGGTGAGATACCTCTTGGTCTCAGGTTCAAACCCTCCCAGTGGCAATTGTGGGAGGAATATTTGCTTGGGATATATGCCATTTGTGTCAGAGCCTGTCACAATGGCAACAATGCGGCTAATCTGGTGTGCGTGGTTTGCAGGCTATTGCGCATACCCGGGGGTTTACCCAGAGCGCACCAAAGGTAGCGACTGCGGGTTCCCACGTTATCCAAAAAAAATAGTTAGCAATTGTATTTTATTCAAACGATATCATATCTTATTTTAAATATAGTATTAGGATAAGTTTATTAGTTGATTATTTGCATTAGTATAAATTCGTAGGTGTATGATACTTAAGTTAGTAAAACCCATTGAGTAAGAGAAAAAAAAAGTATTTATACAAAATGTGTGAGTTAATTATTATCTTGTAGAAGTTATGAATATTTATGCATATCAAAAAGTATTTTAGTATGGGATTCATATAATCTATATATGAGATATCTTTTCATAAATATTTGTAGATGTGATAGTCTTAGTAACTTAGGTAGGATATAAAGTTAGATATATTAGGTAAGATTCCATATTCCTATTATTTAGGAAGGTGTAAGTATTATTTAAAAAGAAAAAAGCCAAAAAAGCAGGGTAGTGACACTTGTCAAAACCGTTTACTGCTTTAGTATATACTAGTTGTGAAGCCCGTGC
>CAAKMY010068684.1:0-16277 GCA_901111285.1 Corrigiola litoralis
CAAATTTCCATATTTTAAGCACAAATATTGAACCCAAAATCAACCAAATACTCAAATCTTACATCCATTATATAATTCACGCACAACGTACAATAACACACACTCAAACTCAACCCCCCTTTCCCCGACCAACCCAAACCCGGCAAGAAAATCCAGCCCCATGCCCAAACTCAAACAACACAATACCCCTCCCAAACCCAAAAATATCTGCCCCCACCCCAAACCCAAAATTCGACACTTCCATAACCCCTTACCCAAACCAAGAAAATCTAGCACCTCTCTTTCAAACCCAGTTTTGCACCTTATCATCAAAAACAATGTTTTTTTGGTAACTATTTTTTTTAATCTTTCTTTCTTTCTTAAAAAAATATTTTCTAGCAAAATAAATAAATTCTTTTATTTATAAATAAAAAGCTAAGCTGTGAAAAATTTTCACTTTTAAAGAGTAAAAAAATAAAATAAAAAAAGCATATCAATGAGCTTTTAATAGTATACCAAACATTATTTATTCAAAAATATTTTTTGAAAACCATAAATAACAAAATTGATTCTAGTTGTTTATAAACAAAAATAAAATAAAATTTATCAAACACTACTTATATAAAATATTTTAATTAGTTTTAGTTGACTTTAACTCATGTGGGGTCAAGTTTCCACTCATTATTTTTGATAAACCAAATCTTAGGGGTACCATAGATAGCTTCCACATTTAAGGGATACCACAAAAAAAATTAAAAACCTCAAGAATATCCTACATAATTTCCCTAAATAATATAGCTGTTAATTAATATACGCCAACCACGAACTATGCATCTTTAATATCACTGAAGGATGCACGACATATTTATGAACACGAGCTGCATGCATTAGCGCAGGTCCAATGCAGAAAGTTCATTTACTCTTATTATTTAAACAAACGTGTACATATACTCCGTATCATATATGAAGTGGCTCCTCGACTCCTCGAGTGATGTAACCGAATATCAAGGAGGTAGTAGAAACGGAGGGACGTCTTCAACATGCAGTTATAAAAGCGGAAGTGTTTTTTGAACTGTGCAAGCATGTAAGTGAATTTCTGCAGTAGAAAATGGAAGGTGGTTGTAACGTTACATGTTCATAGTTGACGCCTGAGTGGCTGAGTGCCGTACGTGTCTCACTCTCCTTTACTATTTTTTCTTTCCGCTTGACGTGAAGAGGATAGGACTTTCGTCAGGGTTTGAGTGCCGAGAATAGTTGTGTAGTTTCATTCACTAAATTTGCTTTTTTGACGTGGTGGTGTGACTTGTGGTGAATTGGCAATTTAGCCGATTGATTAATTCAACAGAGTCTAGAAAAAATTGAATTGTGAATGATTTTTTTTAGAAATCATATACCTTTTGAGCAATGAGCATGATATGCGTGTTTGGATCACGCACTTTTTTTTTAATATATGTGTTTCAAGTTCTAATTGAGTATAATAGCTTACTCGATAAATAGATTAGAGATGAAACATTACACCAAATAATAGGCCAAAACAAGAGTTTAGAACTAGTAAGACAACGATTAGTGTCTAAGTGGTTATGTTGTGAATTGTGATAATTGATCAGTCATAACTCATAAGAGGGTGACAAGATTGAGATCAAGATTAGGATTATTTAAATTTTTTTCTAAAAAAAATATTATTTTAGTTGATGTTGGCAAATTCTTAAGTACACCTAATAGTACATACTCTCAATTCATGTTCAACTCTAGGTATATATTATATACTTTGTATATTTTTTTTGTGTACCTTCAATTTATCTAGAGTTATACAATATTTTCACTGTGGTACTTAAAAACTTATCGAAAGTACATAAAAAATACACAATGGTACATAAAAGTATATTTGAGAGTACGTAGTATCAGGTGTACGTATATAGGTTTACCAAATTTCTTTTTGTTTGACCTAATAGGCAGAGTATCATAGTTTAGTCCAGGAAAATATTAAGAAGTTCATAATTTAATATCTCAAAATACTGAAAAATTACAACTAACTCCATAAATATAATTTCGGCTAGTGAGAAATCATTTTAATATCCAACTCGATAATAAATATATAACTTTATAACAATTGCTCGCTCTTCTCACGTGTAAAATAACAATAAATCCCCAAATTTCAAATTAGTGAATAAAAAGTTCCCATTTGTCCAGTTATCAAGGAGGTAAAATTATATTTTAGGATGTTATATTAAGGTTTTCTAGGAGAGGAGAAAAGATAAGGCGCATGAGTAAAAATTTACGTAAATATTCCTTGTCAAGTAGGCACCTATTTCTATTATTGCCATAGAGTTGTATACATTGACTTAAAAAAAAAACCTATTTTCACCAACAATTCCTTTTCATATATCGAATAATCCCCTTTCACTTTTCACCAACAAAAAAGGAATATCTAAATATAAGTTTAATATCAATTTAAATTGAGTGGTTTTTATAGTAAATTAAGCCACACGGTGAGATTTAAGTATATTAGTTGAGTTGAGCTCAGTTAAACAAAAAAAAAAGTTGTAATAAAACAAAATCTCTTAATTAGAAGTTTAATATTTCATAATCCATGAATTCAAATTTATATTTTCTTCAATTATGCAATTTGGTAGCATCATCTTAATTGAATGAGCCGCTCTTGGTGAATCTGAGTTACCAAATGTTTTCATTTACCTGAAGTAAGGAAAGACAGACTTCTTTCCACAGATGTAATTGAATGGTGAAAAAATTAACAATTGTTTTTCCCACAATTCATGAACTGAAATTGTATTTCCTTTAAAAATACAATTTGAGAGCATCATCTTAATTGAATAAAATATAACTAAATTAAGGAGTGTTGGCTAGGCTAACCGACACTTCAAATTTATTTTTTTAAACTATTAGAGCAATTTCGGCGAAAATGAGTCGTCCAACAAGTATCGGGTGAGTGCTCGGGGGATAGGGTCGGGGTTTCCTTGTAATAGGAGTTGGGTTGTAGGAATATATGAAAGTTTTGATAAAAACATATTTAAGGGTGAAATTGGAATTTATGTATCAAAGTATTTTTATTTGTGCGGCGTTTAGTAACCCCTTAAGCTTTTACACTAGAAGTATAAAAACACTCGTAGTAGTATATACAAGTCATTAATCAATATCTTGTGACAGAGTATAAAAATACTCGTAGTTCCCAAACCTAAATATCCGTACTCTAGTTCTCTACTGAAAACGCATGGGGTCACAGTCGCTTTGGCAAGAACAGGACAAACGTTGAGCACTCGAGCATAGAAACTAACGTAATAAAAAAATAAACATAAAAGAGCTTGACCCATTAAAAGCTTGACGAGTTTTCTTGTCACAAGATCTTTGGACTATATAAAACTGTTCTATACTCCAACAAAAATAAAATTACTTAAATAGCAGATGCAGGTTTTTTGGGTTTCGCCCAAGTCACATTAGTCAGAGAAATACAGAGGGCACTTGGCATTTGTTCTTTTTCGTACGTCTCAGATTGGCTACTTCTCAACTATCCCAAACCAACTAGTGCTAAAACTAACTTTTTCAGAAAATTAGAAAACAAATACAAAGTACTACGACAAGTCCTTTAGCTACCATATTAATGCTTTTTATAATTAATAAAACTTCTTTCACCTCCCCAAAAAGACATAAAATTATGATAAATTTTTTAACCTTGATTGTATAATCACATTACCCTCATTTTAAAACCTGAAATTGTCATTATTATAGCCATAAGATAGGTCACTATACCGTCAAAATTATGTGACTTGTTTATTTGTTTTTATTTCATGACATAAGGTTCTTATAACCTTTAATAGATGCTTATTAATCTTATCTTGGGTATATATATACTATTAGTATTACATCAAAAACTAATAAAATAGGCTCCAAACAAGGAATAATATCACGCATATACAAGTCGTTTTGACCATGCTTAATACTCCTAAACACTCAAATCGATAAGGAGTTTACTCCCACTCAAGTAGAACTTATGATTGCGAGACAACCCAAAACACTATTAATTCCTAGAAACAAGGTGGTATGACAATAGCAATCAACAACAAACGGTAAGTCACACTTGTAAATACATACTTTTAATTTAACTAATATACTTTTAGCAATCCCTCTATTCCACCATAATGAGGTTCTGCTTACGTTTTAAAGGAGTGTTATATACGTCGTTTAAAATCGTACAAAAAGGTACATACTTTCAAATATATGCAATATATCGCCGTAATAAAACAAACTTCTACTTACGTTTTTAAAAGCAGTGTCATATACGTCGCTTAAAGTCGTATAAAAGATACTTACTCTCGAGTGTATGCAATACGTGGTCGTAATAACAAAAACCATTTTCCATATAAACAAAGAAAGAAAAGATTGATTTTGAAGTGTCATCTGTTTCAACTTGTCATACATACACTTGGTTCCTCAGATTGAATCTAGTCACAACCACTCTTTCCCTTCTCTCTCTAAAACCATTTTCATTAATTTCCTCAAACAAACAAATTTCCATATTTACTCCTTAAAACCCCAAATTCCACCATTTTAACTTTCTGGGCACCTCTAATTTCACCAAAAACACTCTAAAAACCACTTAGAAATCATAAAGATTGGACCTTTACACATTTTAGTACAAAAAGATTGATACTTTATACATTTTAGTACAAAAAGATTGAATCTTTAACCACCCAAGAATGGCGGCGTCCACGGTGGCATCACCACTGTGCACGTGGCTTGTGGCGGCCTGCATGTACAGCAGCAATGGTGGTAGTGACAAAAAGTTGAGTCTTAACAAGAAAAGGGTCCACTATAAATGCAATGCTACTAAGAATAAGAATGATAATAATGGTGGGAAGATGTTGGGTTATAGTGGCGGTGGAGGAGGATCAAGTGTTCGTGGGTTGATGAGTTCTTGCTTGACCTTTGAGCCTTGTGATCAGTTTTATAGTACTAGCTTATTTAATCATAATCATAGTGTTAATGGTAATGGTGGTGGTGATGGTGTGTTTTCGGCTTTTTTCGGATCCAAATTTGGTTGTGTTGCCCGGAAGCATAGGCGGAGTAATCGAGCTGGTCATTCAGGTGAATTTTTTTTAATGGATTGTTTTGTTGGGTTGTTGTATTTTATTGATTATGTCAAGTGTTTTGTCTTTTTTTGATAGTTAAGAATCGGACCCCAACCTCATGATCGGGGGAAGAGAGCTCTAACTACTTGAGCGAGTGCGAGTGCGAGTGCTTTTGTTTATGTGAAGTGTTTTGTGTGTTTGGTGATTTGGGATTTTTGTGAAATTGTGAATGTGGGGGGTTTTGGGGAGATTGTTAGGTACACCTGAGAGTACGTACTCGAGTATATATTAATCTTAGGTACGCAGTACAATATTTTCACTATGTGATACATGCAAAATATCAAAGATATAGGAAAAATATATCTGAAGGTAGATAAAAGTATTTTTTCGAAAGTGCATACTCTCGAGTGTATGCAATAGGTCTTGGGGGTTTTGTTGGTGATTTAAGTAATGCAGTGAATATCTTTGTAGGTGATTATAAATGATGGGGTATAATCTAGTCATGGGTTTAGTGTGGATTCTTTGTTGTATGATTGGAGATCAAGAACTGGTGTTTGTGTGAGCGTGTGCTTGTGGTATGAATATTATGAATGAGGCATTATTGAGATGGACAAAGCATGACATGTGTTTTTCATTTTAGTGAGCTAAAAGTTTGCTTATGTGACATGTTTGTTTTCATGCAATTTGTATGAGGAGGTGATTTTTAAGTATGAGTTAAGTTATGTTAACCTATGTTGTCCAACTCTAAGTATGGTGGAGAGTAGAACGTGCAAGAAATGGGATATGAGCCCCCATTATAGTTGTTCAGAATACCTACGAAAAAGGCCTTGTTGTGTGTGGTCCGAAATTTGGCATGCATGTACGCAGCCTTTGCTTATAAGTTCTAGTCTTTGTTCCTGTAAACTTCTACTTCTTCAGTGAAACTTTTTATTGCACCAAATTGAGGGTGGTAGTTATAGAGGTGATTGGGTGAATGATGTTGATAGTTTTTGTAGTTATATGAACTAAGCTTAACTGTGAAGACATAACTCATCTAGTGGTCTTTTTTCTATTTTCATTCAGTAGTTGTAGTATGTAGTTTGTTGTTGTGGTGTTGTAAAAAGGTTAGTCTACTGCATTCCTTGCATACTTGTGGTCCTTGTGCAGGTTAGTATACTTCTGAAATCAGAGATGTATAAATTATCTGATTTTGCCACTAATAAGGGAAATTCAAGCATTTTGTACTTGATGTGTACTTTTCCAAACATGACCGGAATCAAGGGAGTAAATCGTGGACTTAATGTGCTGCATGCATAGTCCTTAATGTATCCTTCTTGAGCTGAAGTTGTTCGTCTTTAATTCTTTCCCCTTTCGATGGCCTTGTGTATGTGATATGCTGGAGATAATATATTGGTTCCTTAGCAATGATACATGTGGGGTAAGGCTGGATACATGTGGACCTTCTTATTCCTATCAATGGCGGCACGCCGGCGCCCATGCTGGTGCTTGTGTTGTTTTGACTGCCTTTGGTATTTGTGATTTAATGGACTACATCTTATGCCTACCGTTTCTGCTCATTCATTTATCTATCCTTCTGAGAATCGAAGTTAGCAGAACGCTAGGAATTACCATTTTTTGTAGTACTAGGCTTTCCTCTGATATCTGTAAGTGTTGTCACTTGACACCTTCCCCCAAACAAGTCTAAAACATGGTTATTTGGGGCCCTAAGCTTTCTTGTGATTAGTTCCTCCATATTTATTCCCGATGAGGTAATTTACCAAATACAATTTTTTCAATAGGCTGCATGTACCTGCACCCCATAGTCATAACCTCGTACAATGAGTTGATTGTTTGCTTGGTATTATGCCAAATTTCATCTTATTTTCTGAACACAAGATGTAGTGAACACCACGCTGCTTGAAGTATTCTGATGTCAAATTATTAATTATCGAATAGCTATCACATGTTTCTTTTATCGATGCGAGTCTAAACTGAGTACAAGCGTAACTTAAGTCGAGGTGTCGCAGGACCTGTCAAAACACTTGAGCAATGTGCAGTTGGCCCATCTGATGTTCAACCCAGTACCCTGGCCAAAATTTGCATGATATAATAGCTGCCACAGAGAGAGTGAGAACATATTGAAGTGGCAGTTTTAGAATTTTCAAGAAAGGTTTTTCTTACGTTGCCGCCGGGGTAATTTCATTCTGTGCGAAGAAATGCATTAAGTAATAAGCACATGGGCCTCGTTTTGAGGTTTTGTCTTGGTAGTTAACTTTCATCAGCTACATGTGTTAGGTGGGTCCTATATCCAGATCATCCTAGGACTATTGTATATGTTGCTCTTTGTAAGATTTACCTTGATGGATAATGTGATCTGCCATGTTGCTCTACCATTTGACCTTCTTGCTACCAATATTTACAATTGGCAACATGAGAGTGTAGCAGTCCCAGTCTACTCATATGCTAGTAAATGTTTGTTAAATAGTCTGCTTCTGCTTTTCAGGTGGAGCCATGGCTGTGGCTGTTGAGCCATCAATGGAAGTCACCACAAAGAAGAAGCCTGTTACAAAACAGAGACGAGTAGTTGTGACAGGGATGGGTGTTGTGACACCTTTAGGGCATGATCCTGATGTCTTCTACAATAATTTGCTTGATGGTGTCAGCGGCGTTAGTGAGATAGAGACTTTTGACTGTGCAACATATCCTACGGTAAGTCACTTCGACAGCCTTTCTTTGGTCTATCCCAGAGTTTGTTGTTTCATACTTTTGGCTCATTTTCTTGATTCTTTATGAATAATGAGTGTAGAGGATTGCTGGGGAAATCAAGTCCTTCTCAACTGAAGGATGGGTAGCACCTAAACTTTCAAAGAGAATGGACAAGTTCATGCTCTACATGCTTACTGCCGGAAAGAAAGCTTTGGCAGATGGTGGGCTTACACAGGATATGATGAATGAAATAGACAAATCAAGAGCTGGAGTTCTGATTGGATCTGCAATGGGTGGAATGAAGGTAGAATGTTTATTTTCAGCATGCTTTTATTCACCTTGAAAGGGCGCCCTTAGCCACACAGTGCATTTATTATGACCTTATGTCCCCTTGAAATTCTGCGGTTGATTATAGTATCCTGCTTTCCTGTCTGCCTATCACACCCTCTCCTGGACAGGATGCTGCAGAGCAGGCATCTTCGATTGTTAGACATTTAAGAGTAAAAAGAGAAAGAACTATTTGTTGAGATGAAAAATGGTTCAGTTGGCTTTAGTTTGGGGTCTGCATGTGATTTGCATGTTTGATCTGTTGCCAAAGAAAATATTTGTCATGCATCTGTTGCCAAATAAATAATTTAACTTCCTTGGTTTGTGTTTTGTTGGTGCAGGTTTTCAATGATGCAATAGAAGCACTTCGTATCTCATATAAGAAGATGAATCCTTTCTGTGTACCTTTTGCAACAACAAATATGGGATCCGCCATGCTTGCAATGGACTTGGTGCGTTGTCCTTCATTATTTGTGAAGTTTAGTTTTTAGCGGTGTAATGGGCTTCTGATGATTGTCTGTTTGCTTTTCCTAACAATAGGGATGGATGGGCCCTAATTATTCAATCTCTACTGCTTGTGCTACAAGCAACTTCTGTATACTGAATGCAGCAAATCATATAATTAGAGGTGAAGCTGTGAGTATTCTTAAACACCATCTTTTTAAGTAGCTGGAACAGTTCTTTCCCTATTTTTATCTCTATCTGAACTAATTCTCCTCAATGATGTACGAGAAAATGCAGGATTTGATGCTTTGTGGTGGCTCAGATGCAGCAATAATACCAATTGGTACATGTTTTGACCTTTCTTGACATATCTGCATGAGCCACAGTAACATATATCCTTATTAACAAAATTTTCGAACAGGGTTGGGAGGTTTTGTGGCTTGCAGAGCACTTTCACAGAGGAACAATGATCCTACAAAAGCTTCACGCCCTTGGGATATGGTATGATTAAGATTTTTAATGTTTCATGGCTTGATGAGGGAACAAGTTACGATATCCTTATCAAGTTAGTTCGCATGATTTCTGGAAGTGTCATTAGCATGATTTCTTTACCCCTTCCTTTTGCCTATGTAACTTCTGTTTTTTGTTACATTTTAATATGAGCTTTAAGTTTAGGTCACTGGTGTGTTGTTGGATCCAGAAGGATGCGGAATCTAATTTTGTGCTGTTTGTGGTTTAACAGAACCGTGATGGATTTGTTATGGGAGAAGGAGCTGGAGTTCTGCTTTTAGAAGAATTAGAGCATGCTCGTGTACGGAATGCTTTCAACTCATTTGTTGACTTCTTAAAGTTATGATATGATTGAGTGTAGTGTGCTAACACAAATTGCATATTGATTCTGCAGAATAGAGGTGCAGAAATATATGCAGAATTTTTGGGTGGAAGTTTCACTTGTGATGCCTATCACATGACTGAGCCTCATCCAGAAGGTACATAGACGAGGTTTTAGTGCCTAAGTAATTTGCTTTCTATTACATATGCTGCTCAAAGGTTCCAGTGACAACACAGATTTTATGAAAAGCCTTCAAAGATCACTTGTATTTCAAAATTAGCATTCTGTCGTAGTTGTTTAGAGCGAAAAGGCAGATCTTCAAAAGATGTTTTTCCCCTTCCACGCATGTTGGAATAATACGACTCGTGATGGGTGATAATGGCAGTAGGAAAAGACAATTTTAATTTTCCTAGCTTCTTATCGTTGACAAACTCAGTATTGAACTTTGCTGTGCTATATATGAGCTTAACTTTATAGCATGATTTCTGAAATGTCCTCACTTATCTAATGCTTATCGGATTACCGACCCCGCAGAACACAGTCATACATATTTTTTGACTAGTGCCCCTGAAATTTAGCGTTCAGTCAGTCATAGACTCTAGTTGTAGTCGTACTTTGGTGGTTGTGCTGGGAGTGTGATTCAGCTCATTTCTATTTCTTGTTATAGTGTATGATGGGGACTTGCCTCTTAATCGTTTTGGATAATTGGGATATGCTTTGTGGTAAGCCATGAATGTATCTTTTAGTCAAAGACTGTCAATGACCTAAAATGCATTGAAGATCATAGTAATTTAGTGTAGAAACACAAGTCATGTTTCTTATCCCAAGTGTCTTATGCTTACTGGTCAGTCTGTGGGTATTGATGTCTTTTGTATATATTCATTTTACTTATCAACTAATTTTCAGCCCCTTAAATAAGAGATCTTAGAAAAAAAAAATGTTTACAATTGCATTAAACGCCATGGAAGACCTGCTGGCATAAATTATATTTACACAATAGTTTGTGGGTACATATTGGTTTATCTGTTACTTGTGAGTTATATGGAAATAGTGCTTTGTGCTGATCCTGTTTTTTACGGTTGGAAGCTGATTCAACATGTTTCATGTAAATTCTTTTTTTTTTTTTTGGAGAAAAGGTGTTGGAGTTGCTCTCTGCATTGAGAAAGCCTTAGCTGAGGCTGGTCTTGCCAAAGAAGAGATCAATTATATAAATGCACACGCAACATCAACTCCAACAGGAGACCTTAAGGAGTATCAAGCTTTGGTTCGCTGTTTTGGTGATAATCCTGAGGTAACGTAATTGCATCCTTTTTCTATACTCCCGTTTTCGTCACAATATATTTTGCTGAAATGCTTATGAAGATTTTCCAAAATACAGTTGAGAATAAACTCTTCAAAATCCATGACTGGTCATCTTCTTGGGGCAGCTGGTGCTGTTGAAGCTGTTGCAACTGTCCAGGTAATTCTAGGACAGACTTTAATAAAATAAATATGGTTGTTGTACTGAGTACCCTAGTGGGACTTGTTGGTAGTTGGTAGTTGGATTGTCTAGCCATCTGACTCTGGTTTGTCACATGGTCCCAACCCCAATGCTTATTTGTGGTGGCAATTAGTGGGCTTTGAGACAACTTTTTTAGAAACTAAACATTCTCTAAAAAAAAATCATTTATGTTCATTTTGACTGAAGTGTCCCTTATTATTGTAGAAGAATCTATTCCCAAAATCAATGTTCCTGTTCTCTCAGTGATTGATAAAAAAGCAGCTGAGATGGGGTTCTAAGAGATTTAGCTACTGCCATTTTTTTTTTTTTGGGGGGGGGGGGGGTTGAAACTTATTCCAATAGCTCATCAATTGATGTGGTCTCATTATGCCAAATTTTGCAGTAATCTGGTCACTGATGCCACTGGCCATGTCCTAATAAGCTGATCACATCTTACTCAGAATAGTGAATGTGCATTATTGAGGTCCGGGAAGTGTAATGACATTCTTTTGGGATTTTTCTTGAAAAGCTTGTTATGTCTTATTTGAGTAAGTGTTTTTTTTTTAGATACCATACCAGTAAATTGACCTTTTTCAGATGAAGGGAGTGGCTCTTGAGTCTAGTTTTTGTTCTGCAGAAATTGTCACAAGTAATTGTTTAGAGAAATAATCCTGGTGTTATATTATGTGCATTAGCTTTTCTGATCAAGATTGAAAGTTTGGGTACCTTTTTGACTATGAGCATAGATTTTTCTTTTGTTCTGTTTTGTGAAAAGCATAGTTTTTTTTTTGGTAAAGAGCATAGGTTTTTCTTTTTTTTTTTTTTGTTCTGTTTGGTAAAGAGCATAGTGTTACCTACTTCGACCCCACCCCTCATTAGTTTTTAATTATCTCTTTCTTTTTTCTATAATTCCATAAGGCAGAAACAAAAACTTTTCAATTTTTCTTAAATTGTCAATTAATATTTGAAGTATTAATCATTAAAATTCTGAACGGATTAGAGTGCCAGTTAGGGAACAAACATAGAGTCAACGCATACCACAAACCCAAATTGCATACTGTTCTTCTAAGCATTCAGTCTCGGTAGTAAATATTTCAAGCATTAAGCACATTAAAAGTTTCTTCTGAACAGATTAGAGTAGCAGTTGGGGAACCAAACAATAGAGTTAACGCATATCACAAACCCAAATTGCGTATCGGTCTACCTACCCCCAAGATACCATGACCACCTCCCTACGATCTACATTTTTGCACCCGTCTGGCACTGCAAAGTAGTGCGTTTCCTGGTAACACTGGTCGGAGGTATCACTGTAGGCATGAGATGAACTAATTCCAGATGTCTCCTTAATCGTATTCTAATTCGCCCGCTAGACATTTATTAGAATCTAAAAGAAAAGAAGCTTCAGTCTCTTGTTTCCCTATGACATAGGAAAAAAAAGGGAAAAATGTAACCCTGCAGGTTCAATATTTTTCCACTTGAACACCTCACAGATGCACTGTGATATGCCTCTCAGCTCATGCTTGATACATGTTGTGCTGGTTCTGGTGACAGGCAATACGGACAGGATGGCTGCATCCAAATATCAACCTCGAAAATCCAGATGAAGGCGTGGTACGTATTTTCCTTGTACTTTACATTCATGTTATTGCTTCTGCTCCGCATAAGTCTGAATGGTGCGAGATGTTATTTTTATTCCATTGTCTGTTTTCTGCATATTCTTCTTTTTGGTTTACTATAGAAGTTTGTGTCAAATGGTTCACGAGGAGTAATTGTTCATGGATGATGATTTGTCAGTCACCATTTCTCCCTCAGCATCTTTCTCATGTTTCTTTTATGCTTTGTCCTGCTCGATGGTATTTTGTTCAGTTGATTTTCACTACACATGTCATCTTACTGTTCAGAGGGTCTTATTGAAAATCAAATGACTATCTTTCTGCTCTCTGCCATTGAAATATCTAACGCGAAGTAATGAACCAGGATACTAAGTTGCTGGTTGGCTCGAAGAAAGAACGATACAATGTGAAGGCAGCTTTGTCCAATTCATTTGGGTTTGGTGGCCAGAATTCATCAATCATATTTGCTCCATTCAAGTAGATCATTTATGCGACCATAACCTCGCTTTACAAGTGCTGAAATTGTAGGTTCGCTGCTCCTCTCTTGTATCCTAAAATATTTGGTTTCTCATTTTTCTGAGTTAAACCATGGATCATTAAGCGTGGATTGATTAAAGGTATTAGAAACAGTAAGAAGCTTATACATTGTTGCACAATTTGATTCCTTCAACACAAGATTTTATTTTTCTCAGCTCAATGAATCAATGGAACAGAACATAAATGAGTGACCAAGTCTGTTGCCGTGTGTAACATATGTTGCATTGGGCAGTGCTTTCAGATATCACAAACATAATTATGTCTTCTGAGTTTTCAGATAGTCGGTCATTGAGATGTCTCCAGTTCCTGTGTTAATGTATTGGCATCAAGTGTCTGGACTAACCATTAACTAATATTGCATTGACATACAGGGTGCACATTTATGGTCCACTATATCTTGAATCGAAAGGGCAGACAGCTGTGGGCATGTAGCCTTTGCATTTTTACAGGCGCAGGGGTGACAAGAAAAACAATATGGTGTCTTCACGTAGAAGCATGCTTGGTTTTTGGGCCAAAAAGTGAAAGGTGCTGGTTGAGGGTAACGTGAAACTCACATTTGGAGTGGGGTGATTGCCACCGCCCAAATTATGGCTGTTCATTTGGCTAAACAGAATATGAACATTCGCGACATACGATTTGGTTCTTGTTTCATGGATGTACAACATAAGTGTAATTGATTGTTTCGGAATTCTGATAATCTTGTGATAGTGAATTTTAGAGTAGACTTATCAGAATTACTTACTGTTGAATCTTGGAACTTTGTACTTGTTATTAATAGTCAAGCGTGTAAGCGCTCTCAAAATCTTCGCATGGAGGTGGACGAATACTCTGGGAGGAACTTTGCAACCATTTTAGGTAATATCTAAGGAGTAGTAGATCTTAGTCGGGAGACGATGCCTCTTTTTTTTTGTTTTTTTGTTTTTTTTGTTTTGTCTCTGCTAAAATTGATACTGCAAATGACAGCGGTTTCCTGTATAAGAAATGGTTACATCTGCGATAAGTTTGCTGTGAATGATTGGCAATACTAGCATAATAGCGTTGCTAATTCGCCATCCAGTGAGTATATTGGAATATAAGCTGCAATTTGATCTTGTTCTATCATATGTACATTCGTCCACTATTTAGCATTAAACGCAGTAATTTCAGTTCAACTTAATATAGATGGTACATTTTGTAATGGATGCATAAATGTGTCACGTAACTAGTTGATGATGGTGAATACGCTCATCAATGGACATATTAACAAGCATTTGTGACTGGACTACCACTCATTAAATTGCACGGGGTCTTGAATTCCATTTTCGTATAGAAAATCGTCACTCTTGAAGTGACTTTCATAATCGAATTTCATAGTACAAATGAATCAAAACTCCGGTGCATGAAGCTTTAGCAGAATAGCTTACTCCCATACCAAGTAAAATTATGTGATAGTCACAGAAGTATGGGAAATTCTCTACTTAGTGAGGATTTCTTTGTTCTTGCTCTTCATGTATGGAGCCCTTGCAACACTTTCCTTGTAAGAGTCTTTGTCAACTTATACACCACTAGCATGCCCCTTCTTGCAGCCACCTGATGACCGGGTCTGCAACTAAGCCTTTACGGACTAGCACCCAGTACGTATATCCATATATGGCTCATGTTTCCCTTCTATTTGACATCTCCAGAAGCCTCCTTACTCGCTTACTCTTCTCTTGTGGAAGTCCATCTATTTCTGTAATCTTGCCAATTCGAAGTTTGAACTAATTAAGACATTCTAGACAATTGAACTGCTTTAATTGTTTGCTTGACTTGAAATGACTGTAAAAATAGATGAGGAGTTTGATAGGAAGCACCAAGACGGAGTAGAGGTAGCGTATCCAGGTCCGATAGATACTTGTCATCACTTTGTTTCTTCATCGAGCTCTAAGAATTTATATGTCTTGTGACCCCATTCTATTTGTGTGCAAAGATCAAAGTCACGGCAATAGAAAGTTACATTGTAAAGCTATCATATGGTTCACTATCAAAATGAGAAAAGTTCTGCTCGTAAGCACTTGCGCACAAATAATTACCAGAAAAAAGATATTGATCAGTCAGTCTTTAGCCAATAAGTCTCAAATTGCCATCCCTGCAAGTATACTCTTTTCCAAAATTTTGTCCTTGCTGTTTTCGGTTGCTGGGTTCAGTTATGTACTTGAGTGATGTACAGATTTCAAACAATCTAAACTATTTCTGACAAGAACTTTTCACTTTGAAAGCAAAGCACATTGTACACTTGTAGTACACACTAAGCAGACATACAAACTTGAAGTCACTGCTAGACCAGAAATTACGGTTCGATCCCAGTGTCGGAGCTCTTGAGTTTCTGATCATTATAAAGGCAGGACAAGCAGCATAGTCATATCTACTTGACAATGAATTAAGGTTTTTCGATGTAGAGTTTCTTTGACATCATCTGATATGTAGTCGTTTGATATTGAGATATATTGTAATTGTCATATGGTTTATGAATGAAATTATCTACCTTAAAAATCCATAGAACTCAAACATGGAACACCAAAGAAAACAAATGATATTGAAACAATGCAAAATGCATAGGAAGAAGCTAAGAAAAACCAACTAATAGCTAATTATTTAATAACCTTAATTGTCGAACAAGCGATTAGGTCACAGACTATTCCAAAACGTTATTGCTTAAATGACCGCACATAGGTCGAGAGCATTTGCGCTATGCATAATAGCATCATTGGTATATTCGGTGATCTTTGTCTGCAAAATTGGTTTCACAGGGTGTTCTTGAATTTCATCAATACAAGTGCCCTGGTCGCCTAGGGCAGCACTTATCGACGATTGGATATCGCTCTTAATTTCGTTGAAGTTGGAACCTCCAAGATGAGTGAACTGGCCCAATAGTTTCCTTGAGTTCGTCGATGGCCCAACCCCACGTGTCAATGCAGGATGAGACGAGAGACTTTTCGTACTTTGTCAGGTTCTTTATTTTGGAAAGACTAGTGACGTTAGGGGTAGCTAAATGCGCAGAAGAAAGGGCTGCCTTGAGGGCAGTTTTCGCAATGTGCTCGTGACTGCCTTTGATTTTCAGGGCATGGGGAAGGCAGCTCTTGCGGCAAAGGGAAGGGTATGAGGTGTTCTTACATTCCTTTAGTACAAAAGAAGTGTATTTATGTATTAATGAGGATTTTGAATGATGATGGGAGTTGGTGGTGGTGTCTGTGGTGCTAATGGAGGAGATTGAAGGACAAACAAGCGCAGATAGTGATAGAGTGATGTTAAATTTTATAATGGGCCTGGGCCACACC
>CAAKMY010068706.1:0-14130 GCA_901111285.1 Corrigiola litoralis
CGTCGACAGCAGGGTTCGAACCTACGCGGGCAAAGCCCAACAGATTTCAAGTCTGTCTCCTTGACCACTCGGACATGTCGACATCTATGTGGTCAAGGCAGGAATTTAATCTCTTTAATTTACAGGTTCTAGTTTACATCTCAGGTAGAGGTTGACTTTATTCTTGCATTTTAACCCGTGCCCCTTTTTCTTCAGGGTTGAATGCTAAGCAAAAGAAACTTGCATTAAAAGACTGGGTTTACAGGGTTCAAGTCTGTCTACTTAACCACTTGGAAGTATAGACTTTTATGTAATTTAGACGTGACTTTCATCTCTTAAGTTAACAAAACATCAATCTAAAATGTCACATCAAAGATTGGGTTTATCCAGCCCCCTTCCCTCAATACCTCCCATTGCTTTGTTTTGGTGTTAAGTGATGAGCACAAAAATCCTGCTTTTAGAAATCAGTATAAGGATCTTGTATAACCAGGAGATGAGTATATTGTTATACGAATTTATATTGGTGGAATGTTTTTCTTTATGGGAGTATGTTTTTTGCAGGTACAACTTATGTGGGAAAGTTGATAGTAATGAGCTGAACTTCAACTTAGCTGTATTACTGAACAGCAAAAGCAGTAAAAGGGGTAATGCCCAACTGGTTCCATGTCTGTCTCCTTAATCACTCGGACATATGGACATTTCTGTGATGAAGTCAGGATCCTCACATCTCTTAATGAGATCTAATGAGAATTGAGAAGTCCCATATCGGTTAACAACTGTGCCTTTTTCTCTCGGTCACCTCCCTTGACCCTTTGAAAACTTGATCTCATACAGTCATACGTCACTTCGAAGAGATCATGCTTATAGGAGCAAGATAATTACACATATCTATAGACTTATTTGGGTGTATACATATCTAGCAGGGGACTGAATGTACTGGCAATACAGAAAGGATGACTGATACGGAGATTGCATATACAAATCTGTTTGTGCAGGCTCCATCGATGGGGGAGAGGAAACTTTGCATTCATGAACTGATATTTGATCTGAAAGATGAAAAGAAGGCAGTAGGCAGTAAAAGGTTTGCGTCGACAGCAGGATTTGAACCTGCGCGGGCAAAGCCCAACAGATTTCGAGTCTGTCTCCTTAACCACTCGGACATATCGACAGTTTTGATTATAGCCAGATGTAATCAAAATTATATGTAGTGGTTGCCTTGCTTATTATACATTTTCTTATCCTGTTTCTTTAGAGAAACCAGGTCCTAGAAGTCTTTTTTTTTTGACAAAGAGGTCCTAAAAGTCAGTTCAAGGGGATCATGCTTAGGACATGATATTTATTTAAGTTATATGTATTCTTTATGATGAGTGAACATGTTCTTTCATGGGAGGACTAGTGTATGTGTAATATAAACAAGCTACAACCATTCATATTCAGAGACATCTGTATGTGCAGGTTGCACCACTTGACATGGGGCTAGAATTTGCCTATCGGTTATTATTTGTCTATTATGTATCCAACTTGTGTGCAGTGCATTTGGTTTAACACTTTGACAGGTGATCAAATATTTCAAGCATATTCTTGAGAAGAGGATTGCTATCGGCACCTTCAACTGAGTAAAAATCATAGAAAAATGAAGAGCTAATCGTTGCCTTGAAAAGTTTATATTGTCGATTAGAAAAATACCACTTCTCCACCCATTTCCAATCTCTCCCTTAATGGGTAAAAAGAAAACTATTTAACTGTGTAAAACTTGGATCCAACCACAATTTGAGTTTGAGCCATGCGGAAAACTTGACTCTATTCTGGTCTTAGAGTGTGAAGAATTGCCAATGTCAAAAAAAAAAAAAAAATTGAATCTAGGTAGGGTCTAATTTTCCACATGTCCGGTAGCAAGGTTGAGTCCAATTTTTTTTTTCTTTTTTTTTTGACAAAGCGTTGAGTCCAGTTTTCACAATCAAGATTTGAGCATGTGGAAAACTAAGCTCTACCATGGTTCGACACTTCGACCATGTTAAAATATAAACCTGTTTTAGGTAGTCTAGTTTTAACATAACTCGTAGTTCCATGATTGAGTCTAGTTTTCCAAACCAAGGTTTGGGCCATATGGAAGACTGAGCTCTATTAGGATTCAACCGTGTGAAGAATAACCCATTCAGGTTAAGATCTAGTTTTCCACATGGATCTTTACCTCAAAAAAAGTTTTCCACATGGATCTTATCAAGATTGGATCCAATTATTAACGCTACTGAGTAATTTTTTTTTTTTTCCTTTTTAACCGCAAAGGGCCAAGGAGTATTTTTGAAAAAAAAATGGAAAGTGAACGGCGACGGTATCATTTCTAGGAGCGGCTTCAAACCCCTCAACTTTCACCACAATGATGAATTGATTGATAGTATGTGCTACTATTGTTGTTTCATCATCATTATCTCTGTCATTACTTTGAACACTGGTTACTCCATTATTTAGCAGCTGCAATGTTCACTTTCTTTTAAGTATGCTTTCTACCATTCAATTTTCAGCGGAGCTGAACACTTCTTTGACTTCTATGCATAGTTCAGGTGCGGCATCAATATACATATATATTTTTGATGTCAACAAATAATGTCATCCTTAGTGCAGCAAGACTATGTTGAAAGTATCATCATGTCATACTCCTGAAGGATCTACTATACATGTATTTTACTTCTGGTTTCTCTGTCCTACAGAGTTGTCGACTCCTCTCCATCACGTTTGCTTCCCCTCAGACTACCAGGCTTGTTGGTTTTCTTCAGTTCCCCAGCCTTCTGGTTGTAAGCAGTACGGCACAAGAACCAGAAGAGATTGACAATGACAGTGGTAGATATGCATCTATTGGAGGTACTCATGCCTCATATATCCAAAAACATCTAGTGGCCAAAGCCAATATTCCAATTTGAATGCAGTAACTACAGAAATACAGGCTACCATTCTTGAATCTTGATGGCTGATGCATCCAAGAAAGAGGAGGTATTGGCAGCACAATGTACAAAGAGGACAGCAAATTACATCTGTCTGTACTATATAAAACTCTCTGAACATTCTGAAACAAGAAATATTCTGCCTGCAAAAGGGAAGAAGTAGATACATATTCACTGCTTGTCTTGAGCACAAGCTTATATTGAGTTGTTTTCTGCTTCTTAACAGTTTCAGAGGGTAAAATGCATTAATTAAGTTTAGCCAAAGCAAAAAGTACTTGTAAAAATATAGATAGATCGATGGCAATTGAAATTTGAACTGTTTATTTATCATGCTGACTGGTCTGTCACTCTGTCTTCCATATAGTCTGCGGTCTGGAGAATATCATAGATTTTTCTTGTCTACATTTTGAAGAACCTCATAAGACACAAAGAAACACTTGCTACAACATAGAATATAATCTGTAACCCTTTACCTCTAAATTTACTGACACCTTGGTAAGTGTTAGCATAACCTTTTTAACAGACACAAACCAGAAAGGAACCTTGTGGCGAGATCTACAGCTTAAGAGTTAAGACTAATCAACACATCAGCACAAACTGCAATGGATTTGAACCCCATGCTACATTTGAGTTGGCATAAGCAATCTAATACCTACACAAACAATTGACGACTTCCCACTACTCTCTCAATTGAAACCACTGGACAAGCAAAGATGCACTATTCGAAAGACCAAACTCCGATGAGAGAAGATGAGCATACCAATGACTATTTGGGTGGTTTATCACCATGGGCAGATGTAGATGCATTCCTTGAAGAATCAGCAGCTGAACTGCCACTAGCAGACTCTTCAGCTTGAGCAAGTTGACGTAAACGCTCTTGAAGGCCTCGGACTCTGTCCTCGGTCTTTCGGAGTTTCCTCCATCTGTATAAGGTCCAAAGGCCAAATCCACCATACACAACAATATATGAACCCCACACATAAGGATATGTCTCTGCATGCTCTTTTAGATCACGGTACTTTGATACAATCTGTCCAGCAAATCCAACACGTGAATCACCATTGCTCTGTTGACTCCCTTCCACCTTTTGCTCTGTAGCCATAATATCAATCTCTATATCCTTCAGGCTGAAGTTACCAATACAAAAAATAAAGCAAAGGAACAAGAAATTAGGACCTTTGACTCTGATGACAAGTGACATAAGCAACTTGATGTTCGGGAAAGAATGTAAACCACATCAAGGGTTGGCAATAACGTTGGAAAATGTAGAAGCAACAAATGCAACTCCTAGAAGTAGAAAACAAAAGTCTATATTCAAAACCATAAAAATTACATCCTTTCACCAAAACTAGTTGAGGGAGCCCATTGCCTTCCATCACAATGGCAATAATCTACGATCCTTGATCTAGGCAATAAGAAAAGAAGTCATTAAACACCTAGCTCCTCATACAGACAACCACCGAGCTCTTTGTTTAAACACGCCTCTTACTTGTCTTTCTCCTTCACTGTCTAATAATAACTTTCATTCTCCCCTTTCAGCATATATGTACATGTTATGTCTCCTAAATCTTCAAAATGTGGCCCTATTTTGTCTTTCTAGCATAGGTCATCATTAATAAATATAAATTCAAAACATTTCAAGATTCAAAAGCTCATTTCGTGTTTTTGTTGGTAGGGAAGCAGTGGGCAGGAAAATCAAGAATAATTAGGAAAGAATAAGGTAAAAAACAGACCTATCAATCCCTAAATATAAAATTCACAGTACAGTCAATGACGAAAATAAAAAATATACCTGAATAAACTGATCACACATTTTACCAGATCATCAACAACTGACTCAACAGTCACCGTAGATACAACTAACAATAAGTAACTATACGAAATTACTAAGTTAATAATGTGTTTATACAATTGATCACACAACATATTAGGTAACAACGATGAATACAAGGTCACTCAACTAACTGACAATATAAACAAAGAAGCTACAAACAAATAAAAGGTAAACTGAGGGGGGTGGGGGGGGGGGGGAGAAGAGGCAAGCAGATCAAATATGTATGTAGTATGCTTACATTTGCTAGTCATCAGGAAAAAACACTGGTGGATAAACCACCTTTGTTATTCCCTTTAGTTACATTCAAATATTACCACTAAGACCATCATCTGGTTTTCCAAGCTTTAAAACACATTTATAATGGAGACAAATGGCAAAAGAGAGTGGTTAAAAATCAAAAGGGAATATCTATTAGGGGCATTTAAGCTCGACGAAGAGATAAGTATGTTGCATATCACAAATTTCCAGGTTACAAGAAAATGTGACATAAAACTGGTGTGTAAAATGATGGTATCTGGAACTCCTAAATACCATAATGCTACAATTTTTGTATTCAACAAAACCCTGAATCTACCGTCAGATCAGATATTTATCCATTAAGAACAGTTCTCTAGGACATGTTCCTCGCTAGCCACATAAACCGAAGATGATTACAAATAGCACTTTATTTGACTCGTGCCTTTTCTTCAATATTATCACTTTCGGTAAGAATCGGGGTTAGTCGTAATGGTGCTACTCTCATAGTCTCACCTTCAAACACCGAGATACGGCGATCGGTTCTAATTGCAACTTTCATTTGCTCGTTCAAATAAAATGTCACCTTGGGTGGCTCCGTGGCTGCGAATATATTTTGATAATACCATATGCCCCTCAAGGAGAAACACAAAATTAACTGGTTAAGCTTATGAAGCTCTTAAGCAAATTTTCGCAAAGCTTTTTACCAGAACTTCTTTGCATCAATCCAAATCCACCATTCTCACGGATACCATAACAATGAAGGTGACAATTAAAATGGAGACACCCACTTCAAGACAAGACGACTACGGAAAATTGACAGTGAAGGTACAAAAATGTATTATAAATTCAGGAGATAAAGTACAAATAAAAGAACCTGATCCTAATATAAGTCAACCCTTAGGGACACGGTTGATTAATCAATCTGCAATTTCATTATCTTCACCTCAAACAGTAATCAACCACCTGATCCCTCAAGCGTCAATTTCTAAACTATACATGGTTAAGCAACTAGCTCGGCATGACATATCTTCACCTCCAATAGTTAATCCAGTACTCGAAATTCCTCAGTTGTCGATTCCCAAACCTTCTCAAATCCAAAATATTATTACACAACATTACTAAACTTCTGTAAAAACAATTATACACGAAATCTAGTCTCATTAATCCGGTATCATTTCCCAACTTCATATACATGGTCGAGCAACTAGCCTGTACTTTTATATATTCACCTCCAATAGTAGATCAATCACTTGAAGTCCCTCCTAAAAGTATTTTCCAAACCTTCTCAAATCCGATATTGTCACTAAACAGCAAAAAAAAAAAAAAAAAAAAAAAAAAATTGAGATGCTTCAGTGCCTAGAAGTATCATCTCCTAATTTATAGGTTGGGGGTTCCATTCTTATGTGCAACTTTGTGCGCTCATTCCCACACCAAAATTAAAAAAAAATACAAAACAACACCAAAATTCTGATACAGAGTAAACAATTTCTAGATCTTGTATGACCAAAACTCAAATTATCAACCACAATTACTTTTCAAATGCTGCACAATCTTGCATTGAGTACAAAAACTAGAGATCATATGGCACTACTATGAGTATCAACTCAAAGAACTATCCAACAATAGAGGGTGAAACAATGAAGATTAGTCAATCCACTACATATTATAAGCTCTACATATGCATCTAATGTAAATTATGGCAACTAAAGTAGAAAGAGAAAGTTTTGGAAAAGACGGTCTACTCTTATAATTAAAGTAGACGGAGCCATGCTGGCCAAATAATGGGATAAAAATCTATGATTTGACTTAGGCATGAAGGAAGCTTGAATTAATTTAGCTTGAGAGAAGCACGTCTACTTTTAACTTTTATCTTAAAAGTAGACGGTCTTTTCTAATAATTGGTGAAGTAGAAAAGATATGATTATAGTTAATCTCCCATAGCTTAAAAGTCGAAAACCCACAAAAGTTGACTGTCAAAAAAAAAAGCGAGAGAGAAATGTTAAAAATGTGAGATCAGGGTTTAGAAGGGGTTTAACAAAGACTCAAAGGCAAAGTTTTTTTTCCTCATTTCTTATTCCGTTTCCGTGTAATAGCATTAGCCAATATGTTGCCTCCAAAGGTTCGTATGCTAAAAGTGGTACCTCCGTGTTTTCCTTGATCTTTAGACATTTTAAGAAAATGTTTGAATAGTTGATTGTGAGCATCAACCTCAGCAGGACATGTTGTATTGATCAGCAAGATCTATATTAGAGCTTTTTCTATTTGTTAAGAAATGAGTCAACAACTTTACTATGTTATCCAATCACCCAAATTGATCAACAGCCCGCCTAGCTCAGTTGGTAGAGCGCAAACAAATTCGGTATAATCCCCACCACCCTCCATGGGTGGTTAGCAACATCAAACAATGTGGTCGTGGGTTCGAGTCCCACGGTGGGCATTCCTTTCCTATATGACTGTAGGCAAGAGTTCTGCATAGGCTTACATCGCTTGCTGCCTGTATGAATGCTGAATTGCTGATGGTGTAAAATGTCGCGAAACTTGGTCCAAATCCAAAAGGCCTCTAACACTCCAACTAGTCCCAAAAGAGACCGTCTTTCGTATCATAAAAGTAGACGGAGCCATGCTGACCCAACAAAGGGATACATATCTCTGACTTGACTTGACTTGGGTTTGTAAGAAGCTCGAGTTGATTTAGCTTGCAGAGAGGGAGGTCGTCTACTTTTATCATAAAACTAGACGGGTTTTTCTAAGATGTTGTGCTAATACTAATGCTTAAATGATTGTGTAAAGCATCAAGATGGTACATGAAAAGAAAAGCCATATTTATGCAAAAATTAAACTGAGAAATGAAAGACGTAAATAGAGAGTTTACCTTGAATGGCTGAGCAGGACTGTAGCTTGTGGGGTCCGGCTAAGTAAGTACGACGCGCGAGGACTGCGGCCGTGGGCCCGTGGCTGCGTCAAATGACGTGGCTGTCCACGACTGGTCAGTGGTGAGGAATGGAGGCAGAACTGGGAAGTCTGGTAAGCGGAAACTAATTCGACTGTTTTGTTTTCTATCTATTTATTTAAGTTTTGTAATAGATTTTACGGTTCTGTAAGACTAGAGGTGTAAATGAGACGACACTATTCACGAGCTACTGAAGATCGACTCGATCAAAACTCGATAATACTCTGACTTGTGAAAAGCTCAACTCGAGCTCAAACTCTGGTCGAGTTTCTAACAAGATTACTCAAATAGACCCAACTCGACTCGAAAAGCTCGTGAGATACTTAATTTTTTGAAAAACATTACTTTTTAGAAATGATATTTACTAATTTTTATGAGCTCAAGTTGAGCAAGACCAAGCTCGTGTTCGGCTCAATTCATAATTAACTTCTAGGAGTGAGGCAATTCAACCGGTTATGATCAAGCGCAAAACATGTAGAATTGATCATCGAACCAAAATATGGCAAAAGATTGTCAAAATGTAGTCCTAACCATTGATTTCATAGTGCACGTGTACATATTATGCGCTAAACGTGTCGTGATTCTTTATCTGATTCTTTCTATTATAAGTGGCAATTTGAAACCTTTTATATGATTAAATTGAGTACCATTAACAAAATAATCATCAAAAAAATACGGATTTCTTACAAAAAAAACAAACAATACTACTAAAAGATATATAAACTCTCACATCACGAATAAAGTACATGTTTTATGACTAGGGTTAGTACAATGAGAATAATTAATGAAATTCTGATAAAATATGGTCAAAAGTTGCTCATTTTCTGACCTTGAGAAGTAGGAAACAAGGTTTTAGAGTGAGGAAAAAAGAAGAAAGAGAGGCGTCTGAAATTAATCTTTCAGAACTTTGAGCGACCAACTAAAGCTTGAATCTAATCAATCATATTTTAAGGGGCCAAATCAATTTCAACTTATCAGAGTAACAAGCAAATTGTTATCTCTAGATATGTCATTTTCCTTTTATCAAAGATGACATGATCTTGTTAATACATCCAGCCGAAACCCCTTAAGTTATCTAACTTGATCTACAGCCATCAAGCATCAGCCAAATTGTTTAAAGGTTGACTACTTCATCAAAGACCCTTAATTAAACCACAAAAGTCTTGAAATATACATTTTTTTGTTATAAATTGACGGAGTCTTGCTGATCCAACAAAACGATATATATTTCTAATTTAATTTAGACTTGCAAATTTTTTTGATTGATTTAGCTTACAAAGAAGCTCGTCTACTTTTATTAGACGGTCTTTTTTTAAGAATGAGGGTAAACATAAAACATACAACATGCTTATTATTACGGCGCCACCATTTGATTCCGAATTTGGGTATAATCCTCTCACATATATTATTATAACGCTTGATAAACCTCATTAATAAAATAATAATTATTATAATACATCTTGACAGAGGTGACGCCCAAATTCGATACTACTTATAACACTATCTTATTTTCCTAATACGGTGTATTTGATAAGTAACATGGCAGATATGAAAGTGGGTCAGCAAGTGCACCCACACGTCTCCATTCTCCAAGTTGGCAACTGCAACTCCCCAACCAAATTAAAAAAAATAAAAAACACAAAGGAATCCATTTTGATGCATCATCATTATTCATGCATCATCTAACCTCCATACTTCACCAAACCCAAACAATCCCATAAATAAACCAACACCCACCTGCCAAAACCTCAATCATTTTGGCCTATACTATTCAAAGATCCAAAATCTGGGTCTTTTTTGTACAAGTAGTAGTATCTAGGGAGTAGACTTTTTGGGTGAGTTAGATTGGTAAAAGTAGTTGGTGTAATGGCATTGGATTTTGAGTCATTAACAGAGGCCACTTCTGGTGCCATTGGAGCTTTGGTGAGTACAACAATATTGTACCCTTTAGACACTTGTAAAACCAAGTACCAAGCTGAAGCCCGCTCTCATGCTCACCGAAGATACAGGTTTTCTTTTCTCTCTTGGGTCCCACTTCACTGCTTTGAGATCATGTTTGCACTTTTTATGTTTCAGTTATGTTTTCTTGTTGAGTGAATAATAATCTGGTTAATCACGCAATTATGTAAAGTTTTTTTTTTTTGGTCTGAAAGGAGCGCACAAAGTCGCAGATAACAATCGAACCCCCCACCTCATGATTGGGGTAAGATAGCTCCAACCACTTGTAGTTCTCTTCACCGCAATTATATAAAGTTACGAGTTCTCTGCCAGCTAAATCAGCCTAAGGTCCTTGGAGGCGCTAGTCGAATCATAGATATATGTCCTTTGTTAGGCCAGCATGATTCCGTAACTTAAAAATAAAAAAGGCGGTCTCTCCTAAGAGTTGTTAGCTGTGTCTGCTGACGTGTACTTTGAGCTTCCAGGAGAGTTGTTTATTGAGAGAAAAATATATTTGAGCACTGTTGTAGAAGATCTTTTTTTTTTTTGGTCTGAAATGTGCGCATAAAGTCGCTGATAAGAATCGAACCCCCAAACTCATGATTGGGGTGAGGGAGCTCCAACCAACTGAGCTAGTTGTTTTCTTAGCACTGTCATAGAAGTGATGCTAAGTTCAATGTGGTTATGGCATATGGTTACTAAATGTAGTTCCAGTATCAAAGGCATTGTTGCTAAGTCATTGTGTTTGTAACCAAATTCTCGCATGCTTGATGGTGTAATACGCCGTTCACAAATTCTTAGAAGAGACCGTTTGCTTTTATGATGAAACGATATCTGTACAAGCTAATTGTTCGAAGGTTCATGCAAAGTCCAAGTTAAATTAGACATATATATCTCTTTATTGGGCCAGCATGGCTCCGTCTACTTTTATCTTAAGATAAAAGTAGACGGTCTCTCCCAAGACTTTCTACCCTCCTTTTTCGTTTATGTATTGATTTCCGAATACAAAGAGCTATATTCCTAACGGAATTGGTGAATTTTGATTAAGTATCATATATTCAGAAAGTCTAGATAGTGATAGTTCTACTTAGGAAAAGAAAGTGAAACATGGAGATTAAGAATAGTACAATGCTTATGGTTTGAAGGTACCCCTAGTCTTTGACGTTGATGCAACAAGTTAAGATTGAGTTTAGCTTTATTGTCATGCAATACTCTTCCTACCTAGTCGAAGATGGCTGCTGCTTAGAGTCGGGATAAGGGGTTGCCTTGGCCTAGTTGGCTTTTTAAGTTACAACTTCACAGGTGTTCTGTAGCTCTTAGGATTTTTCTTCTTGTTTCGGACATCAGTCTTGAGCTGGTCAAATCTGAGCCGAGCTGCTGGATTGGGATTTTATTTTGGCGATATTGTTTTTATGATGTCACACTTTCTATAGCAATTAATACAAGTAGTTTGTTTCGTGATTGCGACGACAAGAGATCTGAGTTACTTATTCTCCTCTCCCCCCCCCCCCCACACCCTCTTCTTAATGTGCGCCATAGTTATTGGTTTTCTGCTTATGTCCTCACCAAAGCATTTTTGTCAATTAAAAGCGTTGACTCCTTATGTCATAAGTTCCTAATAGTTTGTCTTGTCTTTGTTTTAGGAATTTCTTATGTCATAGGCTTTATCGAAATTTGTTTCAGCTAAGATGCATATTCAACCAAAATTTGTAGGATTTTCTCTGATTATGAACTCGATCATGGATATGGTTTGCTTTTTTTAATTGACATCACCATTTCTGATTTTAATTAATTCGCATCCATGAAACATCAAGTATAGGCCATCCACCCAGATCTTGGCGACTCACTAGAACTCCTACCCTCTTCTCCCTTGTCGCCCTATTCCCCAGCCTTTTCTTATTTTTTTTTTTGGTTTCTCGGTGATTTGGATTTACATACAAGGTTTTCAGTTAGCAGTCTCTTTTTCTTTCTGCTTTAACAAAAGTAGGCCAAGTAGAATTTGGGTTTGGGTGGGTTGGGGCAGAGTGATGATTGTGAGTGAGGGAGGAAGAAGTTTTGATAGAGAAGAGAGACCTGGAAGAAAACGTGAGAAGCACAGGATTCCCAGGTGATAAAGGCACTACTTCTGGCACCAGGAATTCAGGAAATATTGGTATCACCAAGGACACGTTGAGATTAGACTTAGGTTATGATAAAAATTGGGAAGGCAAAGCTGTTTGACTGTGTTACTGTCAGCTGTCATTGAATTCTTATATCAGCTAATGCTAGGCAATTTGTGATGTCCTGTTGTGAGAACATTAATTAGTGAGTGGTGGTGTTGCGTGAGGGGAAATAGGGTTGGCAATTAGACACAAAGAACGATATTCTTGATGATTGGAGCATAAGCAGTTCTTACTTGAAGAGTATGTAGATATCTCCCAGGTTTATATTATAGTATCTTAGGTGAGACTTTTGTAGGTTGCCTTGTTATGAAAATCAATTTCATTATCAAATATGTTACTTTTTAGTTGCATATGCTGTGGCGCTTTATCTACAAAGGTGTAAGCACGGCTTAAGTAACAATTTCTTTTAAAGGCTCTCTTCTCATGTCTGACCTCACATTGTCCTTCTAACAAGGCCTGGTCCAAGAAGGCATTATGTTAATAACTTCATATTGTGCCACTACAGTCTTATAGTTATTTGTTGGTTTGAATTCGATACTTATTGTTGGCTGAGCTCTGCTTTGTTTCCTTATTATATTTATTAAGAATTATTCAAGAACATCATTTAGCGGGTATCAAAGATTCATATAGGTGTTGGTATCTTGAAAGTGGAAACAACCTTTTGTTTGTTCTCTCTTCTCTTTCGGTTCCCTTTGTTGTTGTTCTTCTTCTTCCTTCTCTCTCTCTCTCTCTCTCTCTCTCTCTCTCTCTCTCTCTCTCTCTCTCTCTCTCTCTCTCTCTCTCTCTCTGCCCGTCTTTCTCTTTATAGGTAGGGCGTATTGGGACCTCCAATTTTTCACATTCTCTGGAGCCAAAATATGTACTAGTAGATAATTATTGAATTTTTTAGATCACCGGGGTGAAGGTTACATACATAACTCGACCCTTATCCTGCTTGGGCGGGTGTTTCTTTGCATGCATTGTGGTAATGTTGATGCTATTGATTTTGATGTGGTAGGTGTATTGGAAATTAAGAGCCTTTTATAGAGGTGGCGTTTGGTTGGGGTTTTTTTAGAATCAAGAATGGGTTTGGAATGAAAGCACCACGTACCAGTGTTTGTTTAGAGTTTTCAGGAAAATTGATTCCAGTGGGGCCCACCTTTTCATACCTTAAGGATGGGGTTGCCATACTACATGGAAGAGGTGGGTTTGTCCGGTACCCCTATCCTTGGAATGAAAGATGGAAGATGAGGGACCTAAGTCACCACCAACCACAATCACCAACTCCAGTCCCCCCCGCCAGAGTCACCACCACCGGTCTCCACCACTTGTTAACACCCTTTGTCAACCCCTTTCTCCTTCAAAATGACGATCACTGTCACCGGCGCTACCGCCTTTCCACCACCAAAAACTCGTTATTACCACCACATGGCAGCATAGATCAATGGGCCAATACAGGTGTTGCGTGGGCAACAAAGGGCGGCAGAGGGTCCGGTGGTGGAGGTGCAAAATGAGGCACTGGTGGCCGATGCAGAGTTGGATTGTGGTGGCAGAGTGGTGGTAGTAATAGTGGTTGAATGGGGTCTACTAGGCACCTAAGCCTATTACAAGGTGATGATGGTGGTAGTGGTTGATGTTGAGGGTTTTGTAGATCCAGTCACAAGCTATGCATAGGTCGGGGGTCAGGATGGTGGAGATGGTGTGGTGTTGTTGATTTGGGTGGTGAGCTTGCTTATATTTGGAGTACTGCCCGTGGGAAGCCAATGAAGAAGATAAAGAAAAATAAAAAAGGGTTATGTTTATACTCAAACAGTCAAACATGAACCAAACACTTGGGATAAGGTGTGGATTTCTTGATATGGGTCATTCTAAACCTCCATGTATCATATGAAACCCATTCCTGATATCAATAAAGTGAACCAAACGCCACCTTAGTAATACTACCTTTCCACAAAGTTTTGTATAGATCTGACTAGGGTGGGGTTTATTGGGGGTGCCTGGTGGTTTCAAGAATGGTGGGTGTTGGGACGGGGATTTTGGGTCTGGTTTCAATGGGTGGGGCTAGGGCTTGTGTGAGCGGTGGAGGTTGTGGGTGGTAGAAGGTGGGGGTGG
>CAAKMY010068727.1:1135-38966 GCA_901111285.1 Corrigiola litoralis
GACCTTAGTCCAACTCTATTGTACGATATATTGAGGCCTTGCCTCCACATTAATATGATCTAAGCATTCTCATTATCTCACACTACCTTTAAATGAGAAAGCTAGAAAAGTTTTAAAAGTCCTTCAAAAAGGACATGTGAAAGAACACAATATGATTGACATCTGGTTATATGTGATTTTTTTAAAGTATTCCTTTGGTGAAGAACGTAGCAATCAAATTGTGTTCTTTATTGGTCTTTGTTATTGTCAATTAATTTTTTAAAGATAGTTCAATTTCTATAAATTGCAACATAAATTTAAGCAATTAATACCAATAATTAAATAAAGCATAAAACTTTATTGTACAGTTCAAAAATAAGGGTGATGACTACATCAGTGAAGTGTGTGCATAGGAGTTGGGTGAGACTGACAAATAGTGATATGCGTGAAAATCAAAGGGAAAGAAACGTTGGAGTTAGGAGTTCATGGCAATATTAGTAGCTTGTGTAAGAGACAAATGAAAGGGTTTTACAGTAGAGAAGGAGGGTGGTGAGGGAGTTAGAAGCATTAAGTTTGGAAGGGAAAATAATATAGGGGCATATCGGTCAGTTCATTATTTTTGGGCGGATTTCAGTTTTAGTAGTAAGTTTTACAAACAAAAAATACTTTAAAGGTAGTTATTTTCGAAAAAAATTATGAAAGGTAGTAATTTTAAAAATGGAGAAACTTAAAGGTAGTTTTTATGAATTTTTCCTTAATTTTACGTTATAATAGTAAATATGGTCATGATATGAATCTTTATGATGGTTTTTTTTTATCATTGTATTGCTTGACGATAAAAATCTCATCTATTTGGGCACTTGGCCATGCATATATACTCTCAAAACTAGACATATATTACTTTGTTTTAAAGACCCGAGATGGATGAATATATCAGTTCTATTGATTCTTTTGAAAACAAAAAAGTCAAACATTATAATTTTGAAGCAGATATTAGTTTGGAGTTTGATTTGAAATATGTGTGAGTTGTTCGCAAGATTTTGGATTTGAGTTTATATAGGTTTTCTTTGAGGACGAAAATCATTATGTCACAAGAGACTTATACATATACTATCCATGTTTGGGATGAGTATAACTACTCAAATAAAAAATCTTTCTACCACGAATGCTCAACTTTTTGTATAATAGCAAAGTACAAATGTGATCATAAATTATGCATACTTTGAAATTATTTGTTGATTCTTTGAGTGTTCATATGTTGTTGAGAATTGAAAAATATTGTTTTATAATCACTGAGTTGGAAATGTTATAATTGACATAAATATACTATAAATGAGATGATATGATATACTAGAGCACATGCATGGTGATAAATCTGTAATCTATATCTATAATCTATAATAATATAAATCTATTAAAAGGCATTGTGATGACACATGTACAATAGGCTGCCACCTGGAATGGTACTTGGGTATCCTTATACTGTGCACCTGAGACCACACTTCCACATGCACCCCCTATCGCGTTCATCAAATGCTCTTGTCACGTTCATCAAAAATTATTGTCACGTTCATCAAAAATTATTCTCGTGTTCATCAAAAATTATTGTCGTGTTCATCAAAAATTGTTGTCCGTTCATCAAAAAGTATTGTCGTGTTCATCAAAAATTATTGTCACGTTCACTAAAGATTATGATCAAGTTCATCAAAAGTTATAGTCATTTTCATCAAAAATTATTGTCATATTCATCAAAAATTATAGTCATGTTCATCAAAAATTATTGTCACGATCATCAAAGATTATGATCAAGTTCATCAAAAATTAAAGTCATTTTCATCAAAATTTAATTTCATATTCATCAAAATTACTTTAATATTCATGAAAAATAGTGCACCCCATTGTCATGTTCATCAAAGAGTATTATCATGTTCATCAAAATTAATTTCATATTTTATCAAATTTAATTTTATATTCATCAAAATTATAATCAGATTCAATATCATATTTGTCATATTCATTAAAGCATGTGTCCATATTCACCAAAATTATATCAATATCCGTAAAAAAAAAGTAGCGTCATATTCACCAAATTAATATATTCATTAAAATTAATTTCGCCTTCGTCAGATGTACATGCTCTTTAAATATATTGTCATGTTCATCAAAGTATGTGTGTATATTCACCAAAATTATATCAATATTCCTCAAAAATAGTGTCATGTTCATCAAGTTAAAATATTCATTAAAATTCATTTCACCTTCATCAAATCTACATGTTTATTAAATTAATTGTCATTTTCATCAGAAATAATTATTATTCCAAAAAATTAAAACATATATTTTGCTGCAACAAAACAATCGTATTCACCAAATATATGACTATATTCATCAAAATAAGTTTTATTAAACAAAATATTAATAATTTAATTTTTGGTTTTCATTTTCATATTCACAAAAATATATGGCTATATTCATCAAATATAGTGTTATACAACAAAACAGCACCCTAGAAAACCAAATCTCACAAAAAATCTGAAAAAAAATCAAATTATAACCATATGCATCATAAAAATACTAAAATTGAGCGAAATCCACAAATTTAAGCAATAAAAATCAAAATCAAAAGGAAAAACAAAAAACAAAACCCTAGAAAATCGATTTTTGACTATAACAAAAAAAAAATCTAATCACCATAGATCTGCCGTGTTTTCGTCGCCGGTGCTCCGTCACCGTATCTACGCCGACGTGGTGGTCGTCCATCGAAAAAGATTTGGCGAGAGTGAGTAGATCGAGAGAGAGAGAATATGAAGGGATGAGAGAAATGGCGTAGAAGTCGGAGCTCCATTAAATACGGCGAAGAAAGAGTGTTTTCCGGCGAGGAGAGAGGGGGGAGAAGAGAGCAATTAGCAGGAGAGAGAAAATGTGGGAGAGAGGAGAGAGAAATTGGTAATTAGAAATAAGAGGGTTGGTTTTTAGTCTGTACTTTTCATTTTCATTTAATTTCTTTTTTTTTTTGGTGAGATGGAGAATTGGGTACACATAGAAGTTTGGTCCCGTGTCTACCATATCATTTACCGCTACTTGGCGTCCAATTATCGCTTGACGTCCAATCATCGCTTACATGTATAAATGAGACCCATATAAGTAAATCTACCCATATAGTTAAAATAAAAAGAAATTGGAAATTCACAACAATAATTACCACACATTCATAGCAATAATTAATAATAAAAAATAAATAACATTATTTACCTTATTTAATCATGTAATGATAAATTTATTAATCATTACAATTACTATTAAAAAGTTTTAATTACAATTTTTTCATTTCTATCAAATACCAAACAATAACATGTTATTCATGCTTAGTCATGTTAAAATAAAGAAAATTATAGTAGTGTAAAATAATCACATAGATTGAGATATTACAATTAACATCAAATATCTATGTACGGCCACAAAAAAGAAGCTCAACGAAATAAAAGGAAAAAAAAATTGAATGTTTAAACTTATACATTTGTTATTAATTTATTTTTAAATAACTAATAAGAGAAACTTTACCTTATAAATAGTTTCGTGCTATGCGATCTTTCAATCATTTTGCCTCCTTCTATGTTGTTCGTGAGTTTATAAAAATCATACCATCATTATCATTTATCAATGAGTGTATAATAATCGTGTCAAAATACTATTTGATATTAGTATAATCTATAACACTACCGTGCATCGCACGGGCCAAGAATTAGTTACTTAGTCAAACCCGGTGAACTAACCCGTTACCCGTTGTTTGCTAAATAGGGCAAAAAATTTAGTATAGGAGTCAGCAAAGAAGCATATAACAATGTCAAAGCACCATACAATTTCCCAGACGAAGTTTAACTCATGTAGCGAGAACCTGCCATTCGGCAGCTGTAATTGTACCTATATTGTTGATTGTTTGTCGTCCCTGCTAGAGTGATTGACTGCTAGGCAAAGAAAGACGAGGGAGGACAAACAATCTCAAACATCAAATTAGTTTCTGAAAATCATGACGGAAATTGTTGCCAATATTGAAATGTTATCTAATCATCCATATACAACTATACAAGTCCAGGCTTATAATAGGATAATTGAAACGATATGGAAGCAGCAAAATAACATCCTATATACTATACCTGCTGTGATTGCCTTTATACATCTTAGGAAAATAGTACTGGACAATTCTATTTACATAATTTAAATTATGCACAATTTCCCTAGATTGAGCAATGACAAGGGCATCAAGTATATGCACCCTTACTCGTTTCTCGAGATTAAACTGAGTATATATGAAGATACAATAACTAGGATAAAAAGTAAGGTAGAGCAGAAAGGGTTGCCTACAGATCAAAACTGTGGCTGTTGAAGTGGAAAACTGGCTGATTGTGCTGCCTCTTTAGGCTGTGAGACCTGATCTCATGGGCAACGCTAGACTGAAGAGCTGTAGGACCACAGACTAACACACCAACGTCAACTGCGCCCCAACGGTCTGACATTTTTTCAAAAATTTCTGCAAAAAATGTTTAGAAACCTGCAGTTAGTTGGGAGATACTAGCTCTGGTGCCTTTTACTACTTCTTACTTATAAGATTGTTTAACAAATAATCTTAACATTAACAATTACAAGAAAGCGATTGTTGTTTTGCTCTTAATCAAGTAGGATCTCTTGTATCAGCTGGCATGTTACCCTTAAATTTCAATCAGTATTTATACTCTCTTGCAGACCATCACTCTAAATTTCCCTGCTCGAGCTGTTTGGAAAAATGCTGCCCTTGGTTTACGCCGTAGTATGGCATTGAATTCTTCAGAAATTCACTCAAACTTCATCTGCCTTGTAATGTCTAAAAATACAGTAGAAAGGAGAATGAGATGTATTGTACCTTTAAAATTTGGCCTACTGCCATAACGGATATTACTTGAATTCACAAGGAACTCTTCACTTGAATTCTTGTGTTCCATTGCCACATTATGAAGTGCAGTATTACAGATCTTAGTATCATCTGCTTGATTCTCTGACTCCAAGGCGGACAATCTTTTCTCCCATAGGGCTACAGCTAAACCTCCAAATATGACCACACCAGCAACCATGCACACTACTAAAAGAAGTCCTTTGTACCACCAACTTTTTATACCATAACGATTTATGTAATACACATCCAGCATAGCCAGAAAGATGATGAAGCCAATTGTAGAAGCAATGACATAAATTCCAGACCATACGTTATCTCCAGTACCAACCAGCCCTGATATGGGTGATCTTTTCGAGATGGGATACATGCAGGAGTTCATTGGCCCAAATGACTTACCTTCCTCCTGCTAAGAAAGAAAAAAGTTCAGGGTTTTGAAACATGCCATTAAATGAAAGGTAACAAAGGGTAATAACTGACCACTTTAGGTTCTGATTCTCGAGTGACATATATCTGAATATCAAGATTGAGGGCATCATACAAAATTGGATCCATGGAATCAGCATTTATCATTGATAGAAGTGGCAGTTCGTCTGATTTTTTAATGGCCCAAACTATTAAGACGTTTCGTGGCATACATGGTCTCCCCTGCTTGAGCCGATGCATGATGTCAGTTAGGATAGCCAGAAAGGGAGAAATTCCAATGCCACCAGCTACTAAAACCAGATACTTGTACCTAAGGAGAATAAAACATAGTTTAGAATTCGATCAGATTCTTTTAAAGTTCTTAGACATGAATAAGAAAATATAACGATTCAAGTAAAATCTGTTTTTGGAGTTCAGGAGTCATTATGACGCATGTGCATTGAATATATATAATCTGATAGGTTGAAGTATAACAATGGGTGGTTTACTAGTAGTTTAGTACCCTTTGGCATTGATAGTAGTCGAGATATTACCTACTACATAAACTTAGCAAAGACCCTTTTTATCTCTTAATTTGCCTGTAGTTTTTAATGCAATAGAGAATCTTATCTGCAAGAGCTTAGGACATACGTCAAATGATATGGTGATTGATGCCCATAAGGACCCTCTACTGAAGCGGTAACCAAAGATTTAATCTGAGACTGTGGCAGCTTCTGAGGTTCCTCATGATTGTTAGAGATTTTCCCTTTGAGCTTGTCAGTCCACTCTCCAAGAACTTTTATAAGGACTGACATATGGTGTTTACCGTCTAAAGGACTAGATGATACACTGAACGGATGCCACTGCAGCCAAGACAATTCCCGAATTTGAAGGAAGATAAAGCTGAGAGCATTATACCTAAGATCTGTTACACAAATAGTGAGCGTGACATACTGATATACATGGCCAAGAAGATAAAAGTATGATTTGTGGTTTCACAATAGAGGGACTTTACTTGCAGGTTTTGAAAGGACTAGCTCCAGAGTTCCACAAGGAAGTGATGTTGCTGAAACTATATCGACAGTCTTCCGAGATTGGATAAATCTCAAAAACCGATCAAGCATGAAAAGGAATATTCCTCCAGCGCCCATGCTGAAAATGAAGTCGCCGACATGCAAGGCCAGAAATACAACAAATACTATATAGAGCTGATGAGTATAGAAAAACAGCTCAAAATTCCATGTCCTTACTCCAGGGAGGGATGTCACCCACATCAATAGCCCTGCTGCAAGACTTATGACCCCAGCTAAATTGGCCACACCAATATCTTTCCACTCAAATATCTGCAGGAAGGTATATATTTTAGCAAAAGGAGCAGAGGCTAGAAAGTAGAAACTGTACATTTCTATTGGTAAATTTATGCTGTTTAGTTATGTGATACAGAGGATAAAATATAATCTATCAGTAGCCGCATGTGATGTAACAAGTTAAATCTTCGAGGAGGGAGGATCTCAACAGAACTAGGGAATAATGTCAACCCTGCTTGGGATTATATTTGAACATCTTCTACTGCTATATTTTTGGAGGAGGTATGAAACTATGAAAGGAAGCACTGGAGCACACAATATGAAAGTTTCAAATTTACACACATAGATACAGCAGAATCTATCTTTGATAGCTTGAAAAATGCAGGTAACAGTTGCAGCGCACTGGTGCAAAATGACCAGGATTGTAACCAAGTTATTATAATTGTGCTGAATGCTCAAGTCCCTTCCAAATACATCCTCATCTTTTGAGAAGCTAATTCCAGTAAGTACCGATCAACTCTAAACTAAATGGTAGACAAATATTGAACTCCTAAGAGATGTCTCAACATTCTATCAGTTAAATGGTAGACACAGCTATCTAATTACTCCAGCCATATCAGAGAGCCAAGTAATAGTCTACTGTCAACTTGATTTCATCAAGCTACGTATAAGCTCATGAACATGAAAAGCGCTAGCTCGTGACATCAAACAGGTGTAAGAAAAACTTTTTAACAAACAAATCATGAAAAAATGTTATATATCAAATATAGAGCAAAGGGATCACGGTTGTTGGTATTAACTTTGTATATTTTCAAAGTTTTGAGATTCTAAGGGGACTTTTCAGATCAGTTGTGATTCTTGTGAATCTCTTGACAAAGCTGGAATCTCCTTAATATTGCCAAAGTAACAGTATTTCGACATATTTTTCCTCTTCCTCTTATTGTAATCCATGAGGCAGGGGTTGTTGGCAAAAGTCTTGAAACTTGGAAGACTTGTGCAAGTACTCAACATATAGGTGTGGGGTCAAATGTAACATCCTAGTCGTGAAGAAGTCTGTTTGGCTGTGGAAGATCAGCATCAACTATATTCACCCCAAATGACCCACAAAATTGATTATGCCAAGCAGTTTGCAGATAACAAGCTGTAATTTTGAAAGACTTCGCATTAGTTTCCAGTATTTTCCCTGGCCAAATCAGTACTAGAGTGCTTCTTTAGAAAAAAGGTATAACAAAATCATGGATCAGTTAAGACTTATGAGATTGAATTCATATGGTTCCGGACATGCTTTAGGCCACTCAAGATCAAGGAAACTTTCTGTGGATATTAGCTTTCCGCCTTCTGCTGTCTACTATTACCAGTTTATTGGGTGGCAAAGATTTCACGTCCACATATGCAAATAAAAAGTAACACAAAAAGGAAAGCACAGAACGTCATGTTGATCTATAACTTAGGAGTGCAGCTAAGTAAATTCACCGTAATTTAGGAGTAGGAAACTCACTTCTTCAATCAGTTTTCCCTGTAGTGTCCATCCAATCACATAAAACAGTCCGTGGAGAGTGAATAGGACCATGGTAAGATGGCCTAACCATACGTGATATTTGGCAGCGTGCTCAAAAGGGATGTCTATAAGACGAAGAAGAACAGAACCCCTCGAAACTGGGAGAAACAGAAGCCCCAAGAAAAATAATCCAATCATGCCAAGCCGAAGTCCTGTCAGTTCCAGCATATAGCAGCTGGAGTTTCAAAAAAATAAGATCAGTTATATGATACATACATCTTCCAGATGGGAGATGCTATCTCAATAGATGAGTAGAAGAAGTTCCTTTTTCTACGTTATAAGCATAATCTAGAGCAAAATGTGAAGAAGTCGTAATTAGGAAAGGAAGATAGCTGCGTCTCATATAGAGCATGGTACTGGTGATCACATGTATGAAATCAGAAACACAACTAAAGGAAACACTAAGAAGAACACCTAACTTAGTAATGATCAATGACCAAAATGTTATTAAACCTTTTTGGAGTAAAATAAAGAGAAAGAATCCAGACGATTTAACGCAAAAGTTACATTTTGCTACTAGCGAAACAAATGCCTGGACTAGTAAAACATGAGTTGTTATATTGACACAAAAATGAGCATGGTAATTTTTGCAAAGTCTGTCTGAACATGCAGGTATTAACAGTTACAGAAATTTGCAAGTAACCTGAACTTAAACAGGCAAATATGACCATGAATAACCTGATGTTTTTGCTGAATGTATCCAGATGAACAGAAGGTCCTGTCCTTCCTAGGCAGTGTTTATAATCAGCTTACAATATTTGTGAAAGAGGTGTCTAGATCGGCTAGCATCAGGCACAGATTTCAGGTAAGGCACAAATTATAGAAATGGTATAGACCAGTCTGAGTCAGGGCAAGAAAAACAGGATGCTTTGGAGTAGAAGGTAGCTATGCAGAACAAGGGTAACCGCGTAGATACTGTTTTGCATTAAGAATTGGTGCAGAAGGCAGTATAAAAAACAAACATGTTCGAGTTAGACTTAGGGGCCAGATAAATGCATTACAAATCGAATTGAGTTGTTCACATACAACTACCCTTGGTACTGTAGTAGTTGTAAGGAATACTGATTTCTTATTTTCACATCCAATCTGAGATGGGCTGTAGATCAAAAAGCTGCTCTGTGTATCTCAGTCAGTTGGAGGTGTTCACAGGAGTGATTTGATGCACATTGTTCCAAATGTTTGCTGCATTTCATATGCTTTCCACAATTCGTCTAATTACTAGGACTTCTTTGTCAGTTGTTGGCCATGGACCAACTTTTTCGTCAAATTTTTCATGATATCTGTTTTTAGACTTCAGAATTGAAATTCTGTACAAGGTTTTGGAGTGAAAGCAAGGCGGGATTATACCTACAGTTACAGAACAAGGAAAAAGGAGAAAAGACTGCGACAGTAAGCGCTAACTATGAATCACCTTGTCCCACATTCTAGAGGAACAAAGTCTTTCTGTAAACAAGAGTCCACATCCTCCAAGTGTAACACCTAGACATTGGCATTACCCTCACAAAGCATGTACATTTGGGACATTATCTATCCTTCTAATTTTACAAACAGGCAACTATTACCTTGAAGGTCACTGTTGAAGTCTATATTGGTTCCTCTGACCTTTTTAATATATCAAGGAAGCATTAAAGCTTTTCAACCTACACTAGCAATAACAGTAGGGTATGAAAGGATGGAGATGCTTCCAATAGGAACACATGCATTCTATGCTGGTACTATAATTCAGGATATACAAGATATCTCAACAAAGGTAGTTGCACACTACTCTTTAAGGTGAAAAAGTACAGTTAGCAAACCCTGAAAAACACCAATTGAGGTATACACAAGTATATTAAGTGTTACCTTCTGTCGAAGGAAGACAGTTGAAAGGCGGAGAGCAAATCCCAGTTGCGCACAGTATAAACAGCACAAGCCCAAATAACAAACACAACAATGAGAAGTACGCCTATACACTCTGCAGCAGAAACCACACCAAATGGTCCATCCACCAGAATAGGGAATGTCCAGAGGCGTAAAGCAGGACGTTTCGAACTCTTTTTCCTACAAGCGAACATCATGCACTCCTTCAGTCCATATTCCATAACAGAATCTAACAAACTAGGCAAAGAAATGAGCACTATTATACAACATAGAGACTTGTACGCATACTCTTGAATCTCATCATCGTCGCCCGAGATGACGAGATACAACGCAGAAAGAATTGCAATGATGAGAACTGGTCCAGTGAATATAAGAAACAGACTTCCTGCGCCCAAATTCAGAAGTAGACAATTTTAGTTACGTGATCATTGTGAAACAATGTAAAAAAGGAAACACATAAGGTCAGTTCACAAACCAGTGATGCCAAAAAGAGTTCCTTGAGTAGCTGTTGCCCACTGATTAACCAATTTGTTCATAAACTCTGTTGGATAAAGAAACATGAGAGATATCCAAGCAATGAAAACCACCCACATTAACACCTTCAGAACCCATTTCGCGGTCGACTTGATCAAGGGACTCTTCTTCTCATAAGCATCATCTTTGTTACCAGTTGACAGTAGAGGTACATCACTAGAGTATTCACCCATACTGTAAGAATTCTCAGAAGACTTGAGGCTTTTTTCCTTGAAAAACTAGAAAAAAGTCCTACGTTTATAAAAGGCCATGCTGATAGCCATAATTTATGTACTAGAAACAAACTTTGATGGAACATTCATTGGCTTCAACTGTGAATATCTGGAATGTTACTGACCACTCCACATTTTGCAACCATGTTAATTGTACGACAAATCCAAGGCATATTTGCACCACTGGTGGCTTTTTCACAACAAAGATAACACTTCTAAGTTATAAGAAATGAGAGTCTAGGAAGAATATTGTCCACTTCATTTTGTGTCTTCACTCTTCTAATACCCCACTAATATTTGAGGATTTTTAAGGCTTTTTTCGAGTAGTTTTTTTTTTTTTCGAGTAGTTAATGATGCGGGGAAAAGGAATATATGAGGATTTGGACTGGAATATAGAGTAATCCTTAGGCAAGTTGCACTCGCAATCTAATTACTCCACAACTTTTTCGCAAAATTGAGAAATGGGTTTGAGAATATGGGAAGGGAATATCATGATCACAATTAAAAATGAAAAGTTTAGATAATGTAGGGTTTTGTGGTTGTCACTGAGGGAAAAGGCAATTTTCAGTAACGCTCACTAAAGGAGTAGAAAAGAAATATTCATGGACATGTAACACATGTTCGTAAATACTAGAGTGACATGTCTACATTACTACATATATAGTAAAAGGTAAATGGTGGTACGTGTAAAATCGTTGTCATCCATGAAATATGAACCACAGAACTAAAATGAGGACGATAACAATGACCAAAAAAAAGTGCCTACCGCAAAAGGTTAGTTATATATCATGTAGGAAGTAGTAATACAGTATAGGAGTAGGAAAGGAAGGCAAGCATCATGTGTTACTGTGTCGTGTAGGATTTGAGAAAAATCTGTTTAGAAGTGCCCTGAACATCTTTGATGGTTTCCATGGTAATTACTACTAGGGACATTTTGTGACACAGGCACACAGGCCGGGTGTATGTTAAGTCGCGAATGACACTATAGAAGGCAGCTTTGATTTGGTAGGATTTGTAAAGTTTGGCATCCCCTTTCACTATAAAGTAAGGTATAAAATCATTTATTTTTAAGTTAAAATTAGGAATTTTGTAGTTATAATTTGTTGGTTTAAAGTGTGTATTCAAATCTGGTGTTCATATGGCTCACCAAAAAAAAAAAAAAAAAACCTGGTGTTGATATAAAGTGGTCAACTTCACTCAATTTGTGATTATGTTTGGATGTTGTATTTAGCATTTACTCCATATTTCTTTTTGGTTCGAAAGAGGCTAGAGCCAAGAGCTGGTAAACGGAATGTATGAGTTGGGTTCATGTTTAATTCAAGGTAAATTAGTCAAGAGACATTCAGGTCAAAGTTTAGAGATTAACTCGACTTGAAGTTAACTCGAAATTACCCGATATGAAACAGATTTGACTCGATTTGGAAGAATATATGACATACCCAATATGAACCAGACCGAACTCAAAGGTTATCATGACCCGACGCAAAACCGTTTAACTACCGATATGACCCGCCGTGAGACCGACCCGCCTACCTGGATTGCCAGCTCTTTTTAATTAATTCGAACTTTGGATGATTGGCCAATATCAATCCCAACTTCACTTTCACATTATATTAATTTGAACTTTACTTGGGGTAAGCAATATTACACCCCAATATTGACATTGTTAATACTCTGTTAGTCAGTTGTTTTGTTTCCTCCCAATTTGTTGTTTTCCTTTCATTTTCACTCTCTTTTTATACTTTGTTGTGCTTTTCCTCCAAATTGGTTCTTTTTGATTCTTTCTTTTATTAGATTTTTGCTCCCCATTTCCCATTCTTATTCCCCCTTCAAAAAAATTTAAGGAAGTTCAAATATACTTAGTCAAAAATTGAAAATTAAGCAAACTAAAAGTTTTAGAAAACTCAAACCTTTCATTTTTGACACCTATATAACCTTCTACCTTTATATTTTGATTCTTTGTTTACCGTAAATAGCATTGTAAACCTGTTATGGTCAAAATATCATTGACCCGACTACGTTGACCTTCTTGACTCCGGTCAACGGTCGAGCACAAGTAAGGTCGATGCCATGTCACAATTTCAATGGGTCTCCCCATTATGGTAAGGCAAGCATCCCTCCCAAAGGGATAAACCTTGCTTGGGTTTTCATTTATCACATCTAACCACAAAGCTAAGCCCAACAAGGAATGGTTTGTGGAAGGAATGATGACTCACCCTCTAAACCCTAGAGGTATCCTACTATAAATACCCTCCTCAAAATCAGTGATGAGGTAGGTGAAAAGCAACATTTTATGCAATCATTGGACTACATTATTCATTGAATTGACAAGTCTCAATAGCTTTCGTCATTAAGCAGTTCGTTGACTTAAGCATCGGAGGGGGGAAATAACCCCCAACCTCCCCTGGGGCTAGTGTCTTTTTGTTGTGGGTACAGTCCGCAGCTCCAGTCCGCAGCTCCTGTCCGCTGGGTCCAGTTCGCTACCTCCAGCTCTTGCCCGCAACCTCCAGTCCGCAGCTCCTGTTCGCAGGGTCTAGTTCGCTGCCTCCAGCTCCTGTCCGCAAGGTCCAGTCCGCTGCCTCCAGCTCCTGTCCGCAGGGTCCAGTCCGCAGCCTCCAGCTCCTGTCCGCAGCCTCCAGCACCTCTAATCTATTATTACCAAGTCTTCACACAAAGCGGGTCCCAATATAATCTATTTTAAGCATCCGACAATTAACACCGGAACAAAACCCATATATGCACTTTGAAAGATAAATCAATTTCTTTTTGAAGGGGAGTAAGAATTGGAAATAGAGACCGAAAATATAATAAAACAAAATATAAAAATGAACCAATTTAGGAAAAAACACAACAAAGCATAAAAAAAAAGGCGAAAATGAAAGAAAAAAAAAGAACTAGAGTGAAACAAAGCAACTAACTAATACTCCCTCTGGATTGTTAAAGAATGACTCTTTAATTAATTTTATGTAGATTAATGATAGTTTGTGTTATATGCTTTTTCTATATTTTCTTTTTTTTTTTTATAATTTTTTTCTCTCTTGAACTTATTGGATTACTTGTATGCATTTTTGATTGGTTTTTGAAAAGATAAATTTTTTGGGACATGATAAAATTTGTTAATGTTGATGACAATTTAGCAAAACAATAGTTAAAATGCCTTTTTTTTTTTTTTTGCAAACTAAAAATTACTACTATAAAATATCATTTTTTAAAATCAGAGGGAGTATATTCACGGCATTATTTCTACCAAAATATAAAGTTGGGACTTAGGAATTTAGGATTAAAATTGGCAAATTGGCCATATTTGGGATTGATTCAATCCATTTCGCCAAAAGAAAAAGGAAAGAGTGGAAATGCGCGAAACAAGTCAAAAGTAAGAGGGAAAGATCACTACTCTCTTCTTCTCCAAAGACTCTCAGCTGCATCATCTTTTTTTACCATGGTAAGTTTCATGCTGCCTAACTTTTCATGATCATCATCATTGGTTAAACTTTGCTCTGCATGTAACCAAACTCCATGAGCCAAAACATACCCATGTCTTTAATTTGATGCTTCATATTTATGTTGCATAAGCAGGCAAGTTCAGCAGTAGCAGAGCCACCAAAGTTGAAGCTTTATTCCTACTACAAGAGCTCTTGTGCTTGGCGTGTCCGTATCGCGCTTAATCTCAAAGGTCCCTTCTTTTTTCTTGTGGGATTGGTTGGTTCATTTGTTTTGCAATATGTTGAGCTGGGTTTTAGCTAATTTAAGCAGTTGAATAGTTTTGATGAGTTTTTTTTTTTTTTTTTCAGGGTTGGAGTATGAGTACATAGGTGTGAATTTGCTCAAAGGTGCTCAGTTTAGTCCTGGTGAGTGTGTGTGTAGCTTGGTTGTGAATTTTTATGCTGATTAGGCAATATAGTTCATGATTTTTTTTTGCTTTGTTGGTTGGTTGGTTGGTTGGTCTTTTCATTTGCCAAATATGTAGCTGAAAAAAATAAAAGTATGGTGATTGTACACTTTTGTTAAAGTTAAGCGAAGTTATGATGTGTATACACTTATGAGTGTGATGGATAATTGGTCTACATCTTGGAATGGAAGTCACGAATTTACTATCGTATCTTTGTAGTACTTTTGAGATATTGCATGTTACACCACGAGTAAATAGAGAATCCCACATCGGGAATGTGAGATAGCTATGAGAAGTTTATAATAGATACCACCCATCATCATATCAAGAAGGCCTTCTTTTGGACTTAAGTGTAGACAAATGAGCTCTACGCGGGCAACTCGTTCAATTGATGTGTTGTATTATGTTGTGTTGTGATGGTGATGACTGATGAGCACCTTTCTTATTTTAAGAGAACGCTTTATTTGGGTAATTGTGTAGTTTGCCCGTTTCACTATCTCTTCACTGATTATTTGTGTTTTTGTGTGTTATTGCTATGCCCACTGAGATCAGAAGTAAGATTTTATCAGCGAACATAGCGAACATAGCGAACAAAAACTTCTATGTCATATCGCTGGAAAACCTTAGACTTCAACTTAGAAGCTAGAATAAAACTTCGGCCGAATTCTGTTACTTTTCTAAATAGGGATGACGGGTGGAAAAAAATAGATGCTGTTATATACTGTCTGCATTACAACATGGATGTCACGATCCTTGAAGTGATGAAGTCTTAGAATTATGATATCTAAAACAGGAGCAAAGCTCAACGTATACCTTTAGTAATTCCCTAGAAAGAGCAAGGCTCCATTCCTAAGTTGAGAAATGAAATTATCTGTATTAATTTTAATAATTGAATCATTATTACATCCGTTTCTTATTTATAGGCTGATATCACTAGTTGCAGCTTATAATAATCAGCTAATAACAGATTTTATAACTATACTCAGGCTGCCTGTAACTAACTGTGATAGATTTTCAACAAACTTTCTCGCCAACAACTGCAACAGACTTTGGTGCCAAAATTTTATTATTGTCCATCTGACGATATCTTGTATAGGAAATAATTTTCAGGAAGGGTGTGTTGAGAAGTTATCTCAAAAATGAGATTGCTTTTTGTACGTCAGAAGAAGTTTTATTCTTTCTGGTGACAAGAATAGAGATTGGCATGCCCTGTGATATGGAGGGTGGTGTTAGGCTCGCAACTTGTGTAGACTAGCAGTAACATGCATCTTTTGCTTCAACAGTATGCATTTTATCATCTTCATTGTTGTTCTCAGGGACGTTATTCATGCAGTAATTTCTTCATTGCTTTTTCACTGTTTGCAGAGTTTCAGAAATTGAATCCTCTTAGTTATGTGCCAGCGTTGGTAGATGGGGATATAGTGGTTGCTGACTCATTTGCGATTATAATGGTCAGTGTGCTTCACATTCCTAATATTTTTAACATAGAGGGTTAGTGAAACCCTCACTCCAGCATCTTGAAACATTGCTCAGTTTGTCATCATTTTACTATTCAGTATCTTGAAGAAAAGTATCCTGAACATCAGTTGTTGCCTCAGAATCTTCAGAAAAGAGCCCTCAATTACCAGGTATACTGCTGTTTGTGCTATATTTACTAATTTGGTTTCATCTTCTCTGTTTCATCTCTTGGTTAATGATCCACCTTCCCTCCCTGCTAAAGACAATGAGAGAACTGCGGCACATCTTTTACTGTCTTGCTTGCCTAAAAATTCTCAGCCAAAGACTGATTTACACTTTTAATGACGAGAAAGTTACAATTGTTTGTTAAAGTTCCAAATTCTTGCATGGTGAGAAAAAGATAGAGAAAAAGCTACTTGAATTCTGATGCCAAAGACTGATTTACACTTTCAATGATGAGAAAGTTACTATTGTTTGTTAAAGTTAAATTCTTGCATGGTGACAGAAAGAAAAAGAAAAAGCTGCTTGAATTCTGAGATGCCAAATGCTGCATCTCCCTGGAGAGTCCCTATTATATAGACCTTCAGGTAGCAGTTTGTGGCAGATTTTCTTTTCGTGATGTGTACCCTTGAGCATATACTATAGTTCTTGTAATGTTTGACTTTTCTAGTTAATTCACTAAGTCTCCTATATTCTCAATGCCATTGTGACCTAATCAGGGAAAGCAGTCAAGCATGAAACTCCGGTCTTTGTCTTTCCAATTAGACTTGTAGCCCATTACAATGACAGTTTTTTCAGAAGGCTCTGCCTCCACTCTCCCTAGGGTAGTGCATCACCTAGGCGATAACACCCAAAAGGCAAAAGGAAGTACAAAAAAGGGGCAGAAACTGTTAAATTAGGCAAGTTCCTTACTGTCAATTCATAGAACATGATTTTTGTACAAAGGAATGTTTTTTTCTTTCTCATTGATGAATTAAGGAGAATGAAAGAGAGAAAATTAGAGTCACAATTAGCTTTGGCAGAGTATGGTTAACAAGATCTGTTTTTTCTCTCTCACCACTTCTCTGCTGTGGCACCGGAAATCGGAAGCATTATGCTCACTTGTCCCTCTCTTTCTAGAAAAGGAGAATTGGATACTCTTTTCCTTTTTCTTTGTTTGTTTACTTCATGTTGTGCTCCTTAGTATGGGATTATCTACCTCTGCTACCTTCTTGTTTATCTTTCTGATAAAGTTTGGATGGTAGCCTTACCGTCGTTGCTTCCCTTACATGTTTTACTATTTGTACACATTTTCTCCCCTGATTTTGTAAACAAGAACAGTTTGTATGTTGTATCTATAAGCCTTTTTTTATTTTATATGGAGTTTGCCAGAAAAGGTAATCAAGAGGAATATAGTTTATTTTCCATTTCCCATCTAACCTTTTGTCTGTTTTCTCTCCATAGGCTGCGAATATTGTTGCTTCAAACATACAGCCTTTTCAAAATCTAGCAGTGCTGGTAGATATAAGCTTTTCATTTCCCTCCTTCATGTAAATTTACTTTCTTATTGGTGCATGTAATGATTCAGTTTGCATTTTCTCTACATGCAGAATCTTATTGAAGAGAAACTAGGTTCTGACGAGAGGCTTCTTTGGGCCCAAAATCATATTAAGAAAGGCTTTGCTGGTAGCTATTCACTTGCCACTCACTTGCTGTATTGGTTTCTCTTTTCTTTTTTTTTTTTTTTTTTTGAAACCATGCTTAGTGAAAACCATGTTGTTATACTACGCATTTGATAAGCTTATAATTCAGTCTAGGATCTCAGAAGTCCATAGTCATGGGCTGCTGGTATAGTATATCCTTGGAGTCTTGGACATGGATACAGAACACAGAACTGAAGCGATTTGGTTGGTTATGTTTTTGCCTAGATGTACTACTAGAAAGATGTAAAGACGTATAAAAGCCCCTCTTTAACTTCCATAAACATATAAAGGGATCAAGGATACTCAAGTTCTTGCTACTTGTGAAGGCCATGGACACCATTTACACTGATATACTTTGTGGGAAAGTGGGCCTCATTTGTTTTCGTTACTATTCTCTCCTTAATTTTTTTTATGTGGAAACGCCAGACTGTATAGATGCCTTGCATGAATGAGACAAGATGTTTCGATCTCCAGGCAGCAGACGAAGAAAGCAGAGGAATATTTTTATGTTGAGAACAGATTTTTCCTGACCTTTGGGTGCTCGTTTGGTGCAATTTTGACCAATTTTCATCATTGTTAAGAAAGGGTTTTTGAAAAAAATAAATTATAGACTTCAGCGGGACTGGTTCAATCGGGACTTTGACTGTGGGGGTTGCTCACTGTGTCCTTTTGTCAACATCGCTTGTAGGCCTCATACTTCAAACTTTCCATTTAGATGTGTAGGCAGGAACAAAGACTTGATCCTCACTTCCCCGCCTGTTAGGCAATAAACAATGGCGAGATGTGGGGTGGGTTGAAATGACTTCTTTTCTGACATTTTCATTCTAGGTGAGGGTATTTTTTTAACAGGATGACATTAGGTGGTAGGCATATTGTAATATACTGCGCATGCCTTTCGGACTACCACCTTGGTGTCCCACTTACCTTATTGCATCCCAGAAACTGGGCACCCTCCTTCTACCTTACAAGTTGAGAGGATGCCAAATTGCCAATATCTATTATATTGCTACAACTGATAACTATTCGTTGCCACCATTGAGACTATATTGGGACTGGGGAGAGTTTTCCATTCATTCTGTAAGAAAAACTTCTTATTGTTCATTGGTACCATCGCTACTCCCATCATTACACCTACGTTTTCATCCTGCTTGCCAATGAGCTGGTACTATCAGTAAATTGCGTGTTCTGCACTAATTTTGTTGTACGTGATTGTTGTTGTCAATTTCTGCCTATAGCTTTGGTTTTTTTTTTTTTTGTTTTGGGTCTGAAATGTGCACACAAAGTCGCTGATAAGAATTTAACCCCCAACCTCATGATTGGGGAAAGAGAGCTCTAACCACTTGAGTTAGTTCTTTTCTCTGCCTATAGCTTTGGTCTGAATGCTTATATGGTGCTTGGACTTGAATACAGGAATACAGCTATCAGACTCTGTTATTCTGAGAGTCTGAAATAAATCTTATCTCGAAGATATTTGGACATACTTCAAAGTTAAATGCAACCAAAATTACGATATAGACATAGGGACTAGGACAACTTTCTTTGTTGTAAAGGTATATAACAGTAGGAAGCTGTTGATTGCTCTTACTTGGCCCCAAATTGAGGTGGTTAAAGTATTTCGCATGTGGGGAGTCAAGTAGTCAACTACCTGATCCAGAAACTACTTGTGAAAAAATAAAGAGTTTGAGCACTGTCGGTTTGCTTTCTCTTACATCCCTCTCTTAGTGGTCATAAATGTTGAATCATCCATGTAAGAATTTCACAAGTTGATCCTTTTCCGACTACAATGCTTTCCCGAGTTACATTTGTGATGGTTGGGCCCTTATTTATCTTTTATCATTTTACTCATTTCAGCCTTGGAGAAGCTGTTAAAGGGACATGTTGGCAAATATGCTACTGGGGATGAAGTTGCCTTGGTTAGTCTCTTGTGCTGTCTCTATATGAGCTTGCGTCCACTATTTTTAGCCACTGACATGATTATTATAGAATTTTATTGCATTGCTGTTATTGTTGTACGGTTGTACCTTATCCTTTAAGCTCTTTCTGTACAAGTATTGAGATTACAAATTGATGCCCTTCAATTCGCATTCTGGTTTGTCCTTGTGCACCAGCTTTTCTTTTTTTTTTTTAAATTCGCAGGGGGGGGGGGGGGCAGGTTTATGGGGACATGTAGTTTTGATGATAAGGTTTTAAAAGACGGATTTAGTTGCCCCACTTGGAAAATTTCCAATTGGGTATCTAACTGGGAACTGTGTGATGTATGATGTGATATAAAACAAATGAATGGAATTTTTGCAGGCAGACCTGTTTCTGGCACCGCAGATAGCAGCAACGAAGAGGTTCAACTTAGACCTGGTATTATTTTCTCTTAAGATCTTTTTTGCATTAGTATTTGCTTTATCGTTGCACATAAGATTTTGTGTATCCAATAATTTAATAATGTTTTTACTGTATTTTTTTTCCTATTTAAGGTAAATGACTAAGAATATTGCTAGAGAATCAGGTACTTGGATGATATATGTTGCTTCCTCTCAAGTTCTAACACACTGTCTTTCTTGGTACGTTACCAGGCTGAGTTCCCACTGTTAAAGATTTTGAACGATGCGTATCTTGAAGCACCAGCATTTCAGCAAGCTGTGCCAGAAAAGCAACCAGATGCTCCAGATGAGACTAGAACCTAGGTCTATCAGGTGAGCCTTGTTGAGAAATATAGTCAGATGACACAGATGAAGCAAACTTCTCAAAATTTGCAGTAGTCAAGCAAGTGGTAAAGACGAATTTTCTGGAACTAATATGATGCAAGTCTAAAACTCAGTAATAACATAACACTAGATGGGTATATAACTATATATAACCTGAAGTTCTACAAATTCTACTCAGACCGTTGTTGAATATTTTATAAGATGTTCATGTTACCTGCAGAATTCTCCTCTTGTGAAAAGTCGACCATGAGTTTTCCATTGAGGCTTAATGATTATGATATATGAGTGACAACAACCCTGGGATGCCTGGGATCAGCTATGTGGGAAAAGGAAATCTGCCCGGGTGTCAGTTACTTTGTTAGGATTTAAAAATGCTTTCTTTGTAAACCTTGAGCTCCTCATCAAGAATTAAAAGTCCACCTAAGTTGTAAACTCTTCAACGTTAATGTTGGTTTTTCAATCCATTGAAAGGAGCCTTTCACTTGTTCCAATTCATGGACTACTCTCCAAGCCCTTTCTCAATCAGTGGTGTTCGTTTGGCTTCAATTAAACCTTCTCAGTCTACCATCATCAACCTTATAAATCATTGGCAAATTTCTTTTTTATTATTTACTTGAATTACTTATGCCAAAAGCTTTCAAAAACTGTCCTTTTCTGTTGTTTTTTTCTTACATTTAACACGACTTGCCCTCTAAGGGTATTCTTCTTTTATGTTACCAATTTGTGCAGTTTTGTCCTCGAGTCATTCTTGAGTCACAGTCTTATATTTGCATGTTATTATATTTGTGGCAGGTCTAATATTGCTCTTGCGCTGGCAGGGATCATGGTGAATCTTACAATATGTAAGCAAGTTGTAGCTCATAGCTGGCTGGCACAAGTATTCCAGAATGTTGTATGTCTAAGATGACCATATACAGCCATCCTAATGGCGGTGTTTAAGAATAAGAACTGTGTATTGCATAGCATGAAAAAATATGTATGACAGTATTGTGTAGAAAGCTTGTGTGCTTCAAAGTGCATAATTCTCTTCACAAGTGTTGTAACTTGTAGTTGTGAAGCTTTTGCCAGGAGTTTCGTGTTGAATTCAAGCGTTTCAAAGCACTTCTTTTTTTTTTTTTGCCACAATGGCTACAGTATTTTCTGAAAAAGTGGTGTTGGTCAATGGAATAACGCTACTTATCGCGCAAGAAAAGCATGGCAACGCTGATGCATGCTGCCATGCAGGAAGGCGTTTCCCCCTCCCCTTTTTTCTCACACGTTCTTCTCTTCTATGTGTTGCGCCCCTGCTTTGTTGGTTTTGTTTGTAAATCAAGCGGTCCCCCTCCCCTTTCCCCTTTCTGAATGCTTTTTCTTCCACAATTCTCGGGCTTCATCTTTTTAGTTCGCCATTTTTGTTCTTGTTCTATTTTGTTCTTAGATAAGAAGAACAAGAAGTCCGAACCGGCCAGGTCTGGTATTGTGCTGGTGAACAACCCACTCACGTGTGTACGTTGCTCAGTATACATATGCATACTCGACACATTGCCTAATCACAAACTGCGTTAATATGGTCACTTTTGTCTACATGATAAAGTGATCAATTTAACCAAAAAACATTTATTTTAAGACGGTCTACTTTTAATTTTTAATTAGACAGTGTCATTCAACACTTTCTGTAATACCGTACATTAGCATTGCCCTAACAAAATGACATCAAATATTGCTATGCCGCAACAGAAGATAAAATAACATTGATATTGCTTTTTTTAATGCTCCGTAAGTGTAATTGCTCATTCAAAAAGTTATATAAATACTGACCTGGTAACTATCACCCTACAATAATTCATACATATATATATATAGCCCAAAAAGAGAAGTACGTCATAGCTCAAAAATACAGCTACAAGAATGTTGCTGCCAGCATTGGAAATTTATTCAATTACTCGGAGGCTTCTTTTCGCTTTTTTCTCTCCTTTCTCTTCTGCTCTTTCTGACCTGCAAGTATAAAGGAACGGAAGGGCTGTAATTACCGGAATCCCGCTAAACTAGTAGTGGATTGACAAGCAAACTAGGAAAAGGAATGTTATCTTGGATATGCAGAAAAGAAACAGTGGTCATACGTTTTTTTGCTTCTTTTCTTTTTCTCCTTGAGTTTTCCATGTTTCTTTGCTTCTCTGCGAGCATATTAACATCCATGCACACCTGGACATAGTCAACATATTTACATGAAAAAGATTTAGCAATAGATATCAGAGGCATGAATACGAATTAGAAGGAAGCTCCTCCTCTGTTGGCCCAAATGTAGGATCAATAGTTGAAAGGCGATTCTACATGAGATCCTTACTAACAAAAGTAACTCTAAAACAAACAGTAGGGAATGCAACGGGTAATAGTTACATAAAACCTATAAAATGTATTATAACATAATATTAACAGTAGTGACATAATATTTTTATGTTAATATCATGTGCAAATGAATTAACAGTGCAACGGGTCATAGTGACGAAAAAACCTATAATAACTGACAATGCAGGAACAAGTGGAAGTTTTTGCATCATTAGTTATTGAAAGATTTCGAGTCATTAGGATCCATAACCCAAAGCAAATATATCCTACACGAGAACCTTAACAACACCGTATATGTTAATGTTATGTCAATGTTACGTGCAAATGGATTAACATGTTGAGGACGTACTGGCACAGCACATCAGTACATCAGGTAATAGTGACATAGAACCTATAATAACTGACGATGCAGAAACAAGTGACAGGTTTTGCATCATTACTTCAATAGTTACTGAAAAAGTTGAGTAATCTATTTCATTGCTCAAGTAATTTCAGCATGCTATGGGTGATTATTTACATAACATGATTAAAATACTACATAATAGCATATTAGTTTACTGAATTGTTAGATTATAATCAGAGATAGATATTTATCATTTCCCAGGTAGCATTTAGGTTATAAACAGTTAAACACTACCACTTTGTTTAAATTGGAACAAGAACTTGAATTCAATATTTGCCAAATATAGTCTACTAATAGCACATTGATGCAACATGAAAGTAACTTAAAGTTAATTTTATTATGGAATCATCCAAAAAAGCTATGAATTAGTATTTACTTTCAACTAGAATGTTAGAAAACTGTTACAACAGATTAAAAAAAAATGAAGAACTAATGAGACACCTCGAAACTTGAAAGCAGCGTCCACTTCAAACCAGGGCCTCAAGATTAACCAGATAAGATTTCACTGGTAATATACATTTGCAAAGAAAGGAGAAGTATAGCAAGAAATACTCTCAGATCAGAACATTACCTCAGTATCAGCCCTACGGAGTGCCTGCAGTGGCTCCACGCAATCCTGACCCATAACAACTACTTTCTTTTTGTTTTCCCCAAAGCTTTTGTCGCTTCCCAGTTTTAGCTGAGCTAGCTCTTCAAGTTGATGCTGCAGATGGGGCGAAACACCAGCCTAAAAAATTGCAAGAGAAAGGTTGATTGGTAGAATTAAAAGGAGAAATATTTCGACCATACTTAATAACACGCACCAAGGCATGCATACTTTTTTTTATAATACCAAGGCATGCATATTTAAACAGTCGGAGAAATGATTTTATCTAAACTTTGTTTTAAACTTAACACTAAACCTAATCTTCATAAATCTTTCATAAGTTTTAAGGTTCTGAAGTGTCTCATCCTTACCCAGCCCCAACCATCACTTGAATGAAGTAGTAGCACAAACTCACTCAACAAAGAATAATTCATTCTACAAACACTGGCACAACACCAATTTTCATGGACAATAAGATACTAAAAGCAAAATAAGTATGTCAATGAAGATACATAGCTATAGGTTATTACCCCAGCCAAGAAGCGGCGTGAAAAGGCTTTTGGCTGCAGAGGACGTGCTAGCAACACATTGAGCTCCTGAAATTTGACAATGAAAAGACAAATGTGACGACCCTTGGCAAAATATAAGAGCAAAGGACTTTGATATCTAAAACTACAGTGCATACTGAGGGGTGCACATGAAATTGGCAAAATGCTACTTATAGAGATGCCTATATATTTATGTAAGCCTTGCAGCTGAATCAAAGAAATAAGAGCAATAACAAGCAGCGTAACAACCAGCTGCAGGCACCACCTGCTGAAGTTTCTTCAATTGTGCAGAGGTCGTTTTTTCTTTCTTGCATTTGCTGACTCTTTCTTCTTCACTGTCGTTATCCTCCACTTCAAGCCCCAGTGACTCCGCATTTCGCTTGATCCAGCTTTCATTTACCTTTTCCTACAACAGATAACACCCACATATGAGATATCCCATAAATAATAGAAGCCTCAACAATCTAAGCATCCTGAGGTGCCTGAGGAAATAGCACTCCTCAGTACTGGATTTGCAAGTTCAGAGCATGTTATATGACATTAAACATTTCAACTTGTCCAACTATAGAGCAGCGGATGTCATAACTTCTATTAAAATATTATAACTGGAAAAGAGAATGAGGGGTAGGGAGATCTAACATAGAATCCTTCACCTTTAATGTAAAAGTAACTACAGCCCATGACATGAGCTGCTTCAAATTAGATATTCCATAAAATCTGTGAAGCTTACGACTTGAGAAGTGCCCTTGGTCGCCGCAAAACCTTGACGATCCAATCCAACTGCCTTTCATGTTCTCTCACTAATAATAGAATTCACTACAATCTCTCTTTCTTTAGTCGACCTCAGTTTAACACATGGGAACTCACTTATGTGGACGAGCTCTGCGGATATATATTAGCCTTTAAGATAAAGCATGCACCTTAGTCATCAAAATTTCATGGTTCGGAGAAAAACCATGAACTCCAGAGGGCCAACATTGTCAAGAAGCATTCTAAACACCTTCAACTTAATTTTGGTGCATCATCATAAGAGCGCATTTGTCATGCAGGTGGAGACAGAAGAGTATCAATGAAATATTTACCTGTGAGTCTTTCCGTGAAATCTTATCTATTTGACGTGCAAGAGATAACCGCTTCATAACCTCTGGCATGAAAGAGCTCTCAATAGGAAAACGCTGAAGAGTATCCTGCAATCAAAAAAATATCCCAAAGAATATAGAATCAGTTTCAAAAGCATCATCTCAATAAAATGCATCTATCTTCTCAAACTTGGGCAACTCGAGCGATCACTTCTAAAACAATTAACTATAAGGAATCATGACCTATGTCAATTGCCTGCATCACTCAAGGATTTGAAGCCAGTTAAACCTTTAAAAGAGGCTAGTATAGTACACACTACACAAATCATCCATGGCATACGTGGATTTCCTAGATAGAGGACCTAGAAGTTCCCTTTTCAATAGAATAATATGAAATATATCAAAGACAAAGAGAAACCCAAGTGCCCGTACAACAATGTAACTTTTTTATAGATCTTTAGTTAATGTTGCGTTGCTTTGACCAGAGAAGAAGTTACGAGATAGGACCGATAAGTAACGACATTCGGCCATTATATTAAACAGGAACAAGATACACGCGTATTTTGACTAACCGTCATATTTTTTCCTAGTTGAAACTTTTACTTTCTCCAAAATGAAACTAAACTATAACCAAGCAGAAAATACAACACCTAGTACCACTACCTACAGCAGACTCAAACAAAGTAGCACTAGATCATTCATATATCCACACCAGGGTGAATTTTAAAGTATTAACAATTTTCGATGCATATAACAACATTTCAATGAAAAGTAACTATCCAGGATAGCTACATTTTAAAAATAAAGCATCCTTGCACAGTTAAAAACCAGGTATGACTAATAGTTCTAATTATAAATTAATTAATAATCACTTAAGAAACAGTGAAAACTGACCTTGGAAAATGATTTGCACAAAGTGCCAAATTTTGATCTATCATTTGGTGAGATTAGAGCTACACTGCATCCATCAGTAAATGCTCTTGCAGTTCTTCCACTCCTGTGAACATAAACCTGCAACAGTAGATATTCCTGGTCAAAATTACAAGAAAAAAATTATTTTCTCATGAAAGCCAAAGAAGTGTGCTTTATTTACTTCTGCTGAATGTGGAAGCTGATAATGAATAACTGTACGAACTCCAGGTATGTCAAGACCCCTGGCAAAAACATCAGTAGCCACAAGTATTCCGTTCTCACTCTCACGAAAGCGATCCATTGCCTGTAATGAAGGCACCAGTGAATATGTGAACAATAATTGATAGCACAAGCATTGCTATCAAGTTCTCCACAAAATACTTATGGAAACACCAATATTTTGAGCAACAAATAAGTACATCAAAAAGACACCAATGAGGATTACATACATGCCCATATGTGGGGTAGAGCCACCAATAAATAAATAAAGACAAATAACAATTAAAACATAAACGCAAGCCCTTGACACCACTATCAACAAACCTTAACATTACAAGGATGCCTCTACAGCATCCATCCTTACCTTACCGCTGTAACAATAAAGAGTTTGTTTGTTTTAGGCCCATGATGAGAATTACACCAGCCATCTACTACTTCACAAGAGACAAGAATAGTATTCCTAATACTCCAAAGCCAAAAAAGAATGAATCTGTATACTCCATCAGGCATGGCCATGGGCAAGCCCCTGAGACATCACAAGTCCCTCCCTCTCTCCCTCCCTCTTCTCCGTGAAAACTACATTGCTTACATTGACCCTAGGCCCTAATACCCACCCTCTCTTCTAAAAAAGGGGAGAAATCAGGTAGATGGAAGCGGGAGGTATAAAAAAAGTTTTAAGGAAATTTTCAACTTTGATGACCCAAGGTTTGACAAAAACCCACTATGATGACCAGGGGTTTGCATAATTTCATTTAAGTGACCTGAGTTAGTAATAGTCTTTCCATTTTGGTGACAAGAGATAAGGGTCTTGGATTTCGGTCAAACATTGTTAAACCTTTTCTCACTACACCTAAGTCTTCTCCCACATTCTCTTTTTGATCCCCTGAGTAGTCTTCTGCCTAAATTATCTGCACACCCTCACCAGAAATCATCTTCTCGACCCTTTCAAGTTTGAACCACCAAAAAACCATCTTTTACACCCTTAAAACCATACTACAGTGACCTTGATCGTCCCGTTGCCACCAATAAGCTACCGCCAACAACTTAATTTACCAAAACAACCCTTATTTCATGCACACCAACGACCTGACTAAAAAGCCGTGCAAATCGACCGCCGCCACCAACTATCACAATCAACAACACGTCTTTTTTGAGTGCTTCACAAGTTCTCCTCTCCCCCCCCCCCCCACTCTCCCTCTCTCTCCCAGTGTCCCTCTCCCTCCCTCCTTCATGCAAAAAATACAGTGACGGTTGAGTCGTGATTATACGAGGGGTGGGTTTGAGTAATTTAAAAATATAGTTATAGGTGAAAAAACAGGAGGGTCAAATAAGTTCGCTGTGGTGGCTGTGCTGATGGGTGTGAGTAGATAGAGGTGGCCAGGTGGGGTTATATTTGTTTATTATTCTGCATTTTGCAGCTGCTAAAAATCCAGCTTCATAGTATACTTTGTACATAAATCCTAGTAATGTTCTTAAAAGCATCCTTACTCCAAAAAAGCCTTTAATGAATCTGTTTGTCCTCATTTCCTCTGTCTTTGCTGTTATGGCATAAGCCCCAAAATTCAACGAGAATAATATCGTAAATAACAAATGGAGGGTATATGAGCGGACAACATATGTGATTTATCTTAAATTTGGATGGAGCAGCATAAGAAAAACAGGGAGGTAAGTTAGGGGAAAGAGAACTTAGTGTGGTGCAAAGAAATTTGGGTACTGATGGAAAAGGAAATGAAAATTATGTGCTTTGGGGGAAGAAAGCCTTCTACTTGTTAAACAACGGATTCACGATAAAACAAACAATTGAATATTAATGAAAAGGTAAAAAAGTGATGTCACATGCAGATAATGTTAATCACATAACGGAAAATCCAACATCATTACCTCTAGTCATCAAAATGAACAACCATCAATAAATCGGGTCACTAGAGTAAAATTATGCAAACCCCAGGTAACTGAAATGGGATTTTCGTCAAAACCCAGGTCAATAGTGAGATTTTGTCTACCCCAGGCCCAAGGCACTAAAGTGGAAATTTTCAAAGTTAAATGAGGAAACAAAATTAAAGACGAAGTAGGAATATCAGAACATGCACACTATTTGGCTAATTTTAAGATATAATAACATTATAGGACTATTTTCTACAGAAGAAGTATTTTAGTTATTCCTAGACATTAAGCTGTTTTGTTGTTCTCGGGATACTGTTAGGAAAAATATGGTCAGGGGTCATCACGAAAGGTAAACAAGATCCTAGATTCTGTATCTAAGTGTTTTGTTGGACATTTTTATCTTCCCTTTTCACGTTCTCTATGGTCAAACTCCTTAGGGCCATTTCCTCTACCAACACCACCCCCACCCCCCACCCCCGAGTTTTGGATGATTCCTTATTTACAACTTGTTTCACATTTCTCAAGGTGAAAGGAAAGGAAAGGAAAAGATGGGAAGAGAAGTGAAAGGAGGGAAAGTACCGCTCCCATTGTTGGTTTAATTCCTACGAATTGGGAGTAATCCTGTGTTTAGATAGCTAATCATAAAGGAATTGGAAGGAAAGTGTTCAATTATGTGGACTTTCTTTCCATCCAAATTCCACAAGGTTGAAAGAAAAGGTAAGTCAAACTTCTAGTGACCTTTTCTATCATTTCCTCAACTTTTCTCGCCAATCCCACCCAAATACTGAAACCAAACATGGGCAAGTGACTACCTTCTTTTCACTTCCTTTCCTTTCCTTTGTATCCAATTCGTCTCTACCAAACAAGTTGTTGAGGAATACCTCCCATTCAAAAAGGAGCCTACCACCACCATAACTCAACATGTACCCTTACCTACCACCATTAGTCCCACCTTCACAACCACCAAAGTCTCCCTTCCCCCCTCCCCCTGGTCGAACCCAAAGCAACCTCACCATCACAGAAGCAACAACCATGAATTCATGTCAAGCCCACCACCACCCTGTCACCCCATCATCTCCCTAACAACGCCATTATTTCTCATACATCATTTCCCTTCTCTTAAACATTCAGTCCCGTATTATAAGCACACTGCTATTTATTTTTCAGATTGAAGTAACTGAATGAGAACCAAATGTACTTGGAAACTTCTTCTAGATCACTGAGCCAAGCACTTCATTTGAGGAAGTGGGCTGCTACTAGACTTTCCTTGAATCTGTAGGTAAAATATTCTGTCTCACACTCTAGCTCTCTTATATTTGAGTAACTTGTCAATGCTTATGGCTTAATAATTTTATCCCTAGCCTTCTCTGAGTATATCGATAACTCCCATCGATGAACTCATTATATTATTCTTAATTACAAGTTCCTTAAAAAAATATATGTAGATTGCTCCATACATGCCTTCCTACACCCTTTCCATCCAAAATAATCGAGCTGGCCACTTCTGAATCTAACTAGTCAGTGTACAATATTCTCTATTATACTTTGCAAGAACCAAGAAGCAGAATATCAGATCACTTTCCACTGGAAGAGAGCCCATATAGATATGTCCAAAATTCCAATAGAACAATTTTTAGCCATTCCCTATGATATAGGAGTTGAACTTACAACATCTTTTAGACACTTACCATATCTACTTTAACATCACAAGTCCCAATCTAAAGGCAGCATCTGATGAGATTAATTTCTTATCACGCCCAGACCCTAGCCCTCCAACTCGCCTCCCATCCACTTCATCTCCCCTCCTCATCTTACATACTGCATTATGTTGCAAACACCATACCATCACGACCTTAGACAGTCACGTATAGTTTAACCCACAAATCACGTCTAACAAAAATATATAACGAAAAGAAGTCCTGCAAACACCATACTTCTGTCCCAAACTATAATTCAGATATCTATGTGCCCTTTAATATTATCAGGGGAAAAAAAAACCACCTTCTAGATTTTAATTTAAAAAAAAGCCACGTTAGAGATCAACCTGCCTTTGTGAACTTGAAGCATGGAAACCACGTGAAAATTCAAAGGGGGCAACCTATCTCAAAACCTGAAGCTTATGTGGAAATTTGCAACATCGGAACCTTGACTGAACTGATCTTGTTTGATCATTATGCAATGCTCTCCAGCCAACAACATCATTACTTTACACACACACAAAACCTACAACACGTCCAGCAAAATACGCTTCTTCGATACCGAAAAAAATTGGCTATCATGCCAAAAATTAATCAAAACTAGAACACACAAGCAAAACAAAGAAAAATACCGCATCATACAAAGTTCATCTAAAACTCGCAAATGTATTCCTCCTCTCTGACCTCAAAAGCAAGCACTACACCAAAAAGCATTATTATAGTATCAGGGATAGTATTTGCCAAAGTCATCTACAACATCATCTCGGCCATATTAACAACTCTTACATCCAAGTCCAGAATCCATCAAACCCATTTCCAATAGAATTGCCAACACCACCCAGATGAAAACCTATAGGATATGAGTCACCCTGAATCGTAAAGTATAACCCTTTTTGGCATGGAGATCAAAAGGATCTACGTCTGAAGCTCAAAGTACAGAAACTAGAAGGCATAACCAACTCAACCACACCCTCCATCTCCCACCATTACTTTAAAAAAAAAGGAACATTACAGGAGGTTGGGGGAAGGTGCTATGGCATCAAACTCATGACTACACTCAGGCCCTAGAGGCCAAACATTGAACTTGACTAGTCCTTTTAAGGCAGAAAACCCCATCAAAATATGTCAGAGATTGTAACAAGGAGTCAAAGCTATGTCTGTTATCAAATATAATCCAGGTGAAGCATGACACAAACCTTTAAGCGAGCTCGCTGCTGCATCTGAGCATGAATGGTGCCAGCACTGATGTTAAGAGTGCGTAAAAGAGCAGAAACGTGGCGCAAAGCAGCAATCGATGTGCAGAAAACAATTGTTCGGCCTTTCCCGTGAACACATAAAATGTAATACAAGTAGGCATCTTTATCTTCTTCCCTACACCTGAAACAAAATACTCTTAAGGATCATCCTGACAGTATTTTTTTTCTCTCATTTAAAAGGCAGTATGTTTGAGATAATATATCTAAACAATAATTAACAGGTAATCACTTGCTAGGCTAAGTACCCAGAAACAAATACACGCATGAATGCTTAAAGGTCATACATACAACTCAAGCATATGACAAAGACAACATACTCGAGAAATGACTCCTCAAGATTACTGGTCATTATAGAAGCATTGGTCAAATCAAAAATTGCAGCATCTGGTCTCATTCCTGCCCTTTCTGATAAACTTTCCAAAGAAGACATTCCATCAGCCATCGACTGTGCTGATTTAAGACTTTTACGTTTTAGCTTCTTGCGGAAGTCAGAAGATAAGGAAATTGTTGCAGAAAACACAAAGGTTTGCCGCTTCTTCCTCTGGATGTTTGAAACAGTTACACAACTCTGGACATCCTGAGCATGGTCTTCGATAGATCCACTTGTTACAGGAAGCATGTCAATTATAGACTGTAACTCACGAAAATGGCCATTCTCTATCATTCGATCTGCTTCATCCAGTACAAAGAAAGATAATGAATGCAACTGCAGCCACAGGACCAAAATCTAGTCAAATTCACGAAGTGCAAAAGGAAAGAGAAAATTAAGCACAGTTAATTTATTTTCAGCAGCAAGGAAATATATGGAAAGTCTTTGGTACTCATCTAAAGTAAAATATCTTATCAAAAGGATTCGAGTCATTTCCTAACAAAAGAGACAAGAAATGAGAGGACAACAAAAATTTTAAGCAGAGAAAACATGCCAATAAATAGTACGAGACAAAGAAATCTTATATATGACTGTAACAGTGAAAGAATTCTCAGTCATGTCTCCCCATACTTCTCTCCATTTTCACTGGTATACACAAGAAAATTGAACCCATCAAGTGCACCAAGTATGTCAAAACCTCATTTGTCCTTTGATAGAGAGCATATAAAACTGCTATTGCCACATAGAAGAAACAACGTACTTCATATTTAATATAATAATGTACTCTTATCTTCTTATCTAACTTTTATCATCCGTAGGATATCACTGGCACATGAACCCTAACATCTCACCTCTAGAAAGAGAAGAGGCACTGAAGTAATGAGCTTCTGCAGGCACCAAAAGTTATCAAATTCTTCTGTTTCATCTATTCTAGACCCATCAGATCAGTCGAAAGGGCGAGGAAAGGACTGTACCATATTGAGTGTGAGGACATCATAGCAATGGTTTTCTTCTGTTTCTTATACAGGAATTCTCGCCTTATGTTCACATTGAATGTTCTTTTTAAGAATTGATCATCACAAAATACATCTTTTACCACAACGGAAGCCGTTACCAAAAACAAAGAATTCTAATTGACTGCGAGATCAGAAAGATGGTCTCTGCATGAAAACACCAATATAATCACAGGTTTGAAAACACAAAATATGCATACAGACCACAAGCAAGTCAACAATATGTGAAACAAGACAATAAAATGAATCACTTTCAGAGGAGTAAGCATATTCAAGCCTTGTATAGCATAGCACTAACAGCAAGAATCCAGTTCACTTCACTGACACATTCCCTAGGATCAAATATACATCTAAAGAATTTTCTTAGTTATAACCATACAAGATACATGGAAACTAAAGTTGAGTACTGAGACCCATATTAAAACAATCAAATCAGACCACATTGACCATAACTATATCAATATGTTTTTCATGTATGACTTAAATGGGAAACTTGCCTCAACAAGATGCTTTTCTCCTCCTGACATAAGTTCCCACAGTCTCCCAGGTGTACCAACTATAATTTCAGGCCTTGCTTTTAAAAGCCTCTCTTGCTTCGCTGTTGACATCCCGCCAACAATAGGAACAACCCGAAAATTGGTAGATCTTGCTGCTGCTTTCAGATGATCTGTGACCTGAAAATACGACATATAAATCAACAAACTATCAATTATTAGGTATAAGCAATAAAACCTAAGTACTTTATCCAGCTAAACTTCCAAAGGGGCACAAAAACAGACACCAACAGTACACAGAAAAAGTCACATGAAAAAAAAATGAGTCAATAAATCAAACACTAAACAACCTTGTTTACTAAGAGCAACAGCAGACTATGGAAACCGCCATCACTGGGTCCTCGCGGGGGTGGGGTGGGGGGGGGGGTGTCGGTCTGGATCAACACAGTCTGACCCCCTAGACAGTGGAGACGAGTAAAGCTGCTTCTAAACAGCTAGTAGATGACATTTTCTAATAGAGAAAGTAGTGAAAGAAAAGGTATTAAAATAGAAATAGTTGCTGCAACGAATCACGCATTTTCTACAAGTGGCTGCTCTTCCAGCCGTACAGCAGAGTAGCAGCTCAAAGTTCATGAGAAAAACTACCTACCACACCACCATATTGTGAAATCACAAAAAAAAAAAAAAAAAAACTGGTTCACACTTGACTGTGAGAGACTGAGAGTAATATGTATATCCCCCACAATAGAGGCCAGAGCCAATATTAATACTACAGCTTATGTTTTTTTTGGATCATTTAAGAGAACATTTTACCCATTGGCACCAAAGTTTAAAGTTAATCGGTTCCCTTTCAAACCAGGCCCCGAATGGCATGCTATTGCAAGGGTAAGGCTCAAGAGTCTTTTTCCATTTGTATGAGTGATCGTACATGCATCGGACCCTCACCTCACCCCACCATCCTAGGTTAAGCCTTACTAAAGGCACCAGGGACTGGCATGTTAAAAATTGGCTACCAGATGCCTTGGTAGAAAGTTTGTCACATTAAAACTAGCAGGCTAGGTAATGCGATCAAAATGAGGTACAATAGAAACAGCCTCTCTGCTGATATGATTATATTAAGCATACACTCAAACCACATTATCAAATTCATCTCACCAAAGGCCGACCTTGTAAGAGGAATGTTGTGATAGTCTGATGTCTTAGTAAGTTAGTAAGCCAATCAGGTATGGCTAGTTGAAACTTGTCACTACTTTTTTCTTGTTAGTGAACTCTTTGTGGCTCAAGACCCATTAGTACTTTGCTGGCAACATTTTGAATGTACATTTTGCTATAAAAAGAAAATAGAAACAATGAGAAGACTAAATATAAACCAGTATACAAATTATAATACACATCAATTGAATATGTTGTATCACATATCCCCATTGGTCGGCAATGAGATTCTTATCATTTCATAACATTGTCCGCTCGTAAAACCTTATAATTACCTGGTTTACCGTACTTTCCAAACATAGTACAGGCACCGAAATATGTATGTAGGGCAATTTAGTTCAACAAGCAACTATGTAGGACTAACACACTTTTACTGAGATGCAGTAATGCATCAATTGAATGGTAAAACATATTTGCTCACTGGGAAAGGGCCAAATACATTTAAAGATATTTCCTTGTACACAAACAGAAGGCCTGGAAAATAGGGGGGTGGGCTAAACCCAAAGCTTTTGTCAAATACAGGGTTCCCAATCAAAATCCTGGATCCAAAATAACTATCCTTTCTTCACATACATATTCCATATATGAGTAAAATCTCCCAAAAATAATGCACCACCTTACGTCTCTTCAGTCTCCTAAATCTAATAAAAAGAGTCTCAGGTAGACTACGAAGCACCATGTGGAAATTTTGCAGTTGACTAGGGCGTATGGGTATTAGATAATGCGGCCCTTCCTTGGTTCATGATAAGCTGGTTTTCCTTGACACTCAAATGAAGTAATTAATCACCCTATCTAATTTCTCTCCTAAAGAAAAAATAAGGTTGCTCTTCTAATTTTTTCATTTTTTCAAGAAATAAGGTTGCTCGATTTCAATCATTTACTTTTTTGTCTTGTTTCAGACATGCAGCATCCATTTGGGCTATTAAGGTGGGTGTATCGACTATCGAGTCTTTACACGAGCCTCTTCACTAGTCCACACAGTGTTAAAGCGAGGGCGAGCATGCTTTAACCTCCCCAAACCTCAGCAACAGCAGGAAGTAGGATGCCTTTACCATTGTATCTGTAAATTTATTGGAACCTTAGGCACAGCCATTTCACGGTAAGCTTAAGATGTGGTAGATAACACGATGGTATGCAGTAAAAATAATGATGGAGAAGATACAGTGCAAAAAATAAAAATAAATAGGAAGGAAAGAAGCCATGCATTCAAGTCTTTGATTTGCAAGTTGCTCAAGAGGGATTGCTTTCTAATTTCATACAAGACACACAAATGATTTTGCGCTGCTTCTTCAATGCCTCTGTGCCAAATTAAAACCAAAAGGCAGTTATACCAAACGTGGAAAGTGCTAATTCCTTTTACATGGCTTGGATTTTAACTTAAAATTCTGCAATTCAAATCCAAGCTGACATGCAAAAGATCCACTGTGATAATGTAGACTGTCTTCCTTTGTGGTATTCAGTATTCCAACAGCTATGCAAAAAAGATAACACAAAGACTGTATGTGATGACGGTAGTGATCAGTGATATTGAATTAAAGTACCTGAAGAGCAAGTTCCCTTGTGGGAGTTATTATCAAAGCCCGTATAAAGTTTCTAGGTGCAATTTTCTCAGCAACTTCCTCATCTTCTACCATTAGCTTCCCCACCTTCTCTTGTTCATCAAGAAGGCGTTGCAAAATTGGTAAGCCAAATGCAAGTGTTTTCCCAGATCCAGTCTCTGCAGCACCAATGACATCCTACAATCCAGAATGAGAATTAAGGTGCAAGTTTCAACGTCAATTCATAAGATTCTACAAAATAGCACATACCTTCCCCTGATGAGCTGCAGCAGGGATACAAGCCTTTTGTATAGGCGTTGGCTCCTTAAACCCAAGCTTGTATATTGCTTTCATAAGCTGAGGATGAAGTCTCAGCTCATTCCATGCATTAAACTCATCCTCATCCATAGATTCTTCACAATCTTCTTCCTCACCGTCAGAAACTATCATCAACACACATGGTAAGCTATGAAATATTGCATTTTCAACTCAAAAGTTCGACAAATCTGAATTAGGAACATTTAGGTCAAGATTCCATATGTTATGCACTACTCCTTAGAAGTTGATCTATGCAAACTCTATATGTCATAGTTGCACCATTAAAATGGCAGTTGCTGGCAACGAACCCCTGAGTTTTTGTATGTTTGGAATTACATAACAAATATTCAAGTCCTATCATCGAAGTACAGCAAAATACTAGCAACGCAACAACAATGAATACTCGTTAAGCCCTCCAACTAACTAGTACAGACTGGTGGAAAGGCAGCTCTCTAGACAGTAAAGCTCTTCTAATTAATTTACATAGTCATTATTACTGGAATACAGCTTTCATCTTTGCCTCACAAACCAACTCCTTCTCCCCTAGGTTGCGGGTCTTGGGCACTTGTGCTTGGCAAAAGTATAACATCGATACAATAATAACAATCACAACAACCAGTTAACCTTATACTCAACTTTGAAATGACATAGTTATTATAGGTTTCAAATGCCAAGCAAACTCAGAATACTGAAACGAAGACCATATTAGTATAAACCCCAAAATATTTCATATTTTTATCAGCAAAATCCAGGGAAAACTCAATCTTACCAGGAGACGCAGACTCATTATTGGTTTCTGATGGTTTCGTCTTCTTCTTCTTTTTCTGTTTCTTTTTCCTCTTATGCATCACTTTTCCCTCTTCTTCCACCTCTTCCTCACCCGCGATTTCCTCATCACCTCTGTCTCCATCCACACTTACCCGTTTCCGTTTCTTCGCTTTGGATGATGTTGCTGACTTTACCTTCTCGGTTTTTTTTCCAGATTCTGGAAGTGTCAGGTTATACTGCGACTCATCAATCTCTTCCAGGGACAGGAATCCTACACCATTCCGCATTCAAACAGTTAGAAAAACCTCAACCAATGTCTTCATACGTAGAATCCATAACCTCCTTCCAGCATTTTGAGAAACATTCACAGCACATATAGTGTTGCAGAAAACTTACAACAAACACTTTACCCTATCGAACTTTTCCGTAAGCACTTGAACAATAACTCAAACTAAAATTAACGCGAATAAACTTAAAAAAGGGCAACTATCATACACTAATTTAACAATTAACATTCCTGCAAAACAAATATAAAAAACATTATTTGAACATTCAACTAAGCTCATGGTTGTAAGAGACACAATTAACAGTACGCAACCACTCCTTGTCCTCTATAACATTCCATATTGCACATTTGCACTCTAACAAAATATTAACAGAAAGTCTTGGTGGAGGCCGTCTTTTTTATAATAAAAGTAGACG
>CAAKMY010068748.1:0-12026 GCA_901111285.1 Corrigiola litoralis
AAACTTTAGAGGACGGAGGGAGTATATCGTATATATGTACATAATCATTTTAATCAACAAGTAAAAAAGGATTAAATGTCCTTTTTAGTCATTATAATAACTCAACAGCTACTTGTGCCGAACGCATCAATAAACGACAGCTAGCTTGTCATCTAAACACTACCATCTACCTATCTACAGTTACCATCTACTAAAACAGTTAGCATCTACTACAACAGTTAGCATCTATTAGAACATCTACTTTTACCGAACACACCCTCAATACGGAAAAGGGAAACAAAATTACAAAATTATCACAAATAAGACACAATTTAAGCGACACCAAGTGTCGCCATCTCATCCATGGACACGGCGGGGTAGCATGCTACTGTTACAATGGAGGAAGGAAGCCGAGGTGAGATCTACCTTTGTTTAGCACTAGGGTCTAGTGAGTGAAAGAAGGCATTAACGATGATTTACTAAAGTACCAAACCATTGACGAAGTGACAGATGGAGGCCTTAACATCCAAGAAAAGAACCAAACATCTGCATCTACACTCTTTCTTCCAACACATTACTCCCTCTCTCGAGTAGTATATAACAGTTTCCGGAAACAAAACATTCTGCTTTATTTAACTAACATCCGGAGTAACAAATAGTTAGACTTTAGCTTCCCTTCAAAGTTGAGATATATCTCTCGAGTCTCAGTCTCTCGTGTTATGTCCTCTGCTAAAAATTTCCATCCACATGGGTACCCATAAACTCCTGCAATCTCTTCTCTTAACATCTATTGCATTCTCCCTTCTCTACATCTCAACTAAACTGACAAAACCAAGTTATACTTTTGAATTCCAGCTAAAACCAACACTCAAATTACTCAAAACCAACACAACAAAGACCTATCCTGTCACATTTGCATACTTAATTTCAGCATCTAAAGGTGATGTTGCCAAGTTAAAGCGTTCATTGCTAGCACTTTACCATCCTGGAAACTACTATTTGCTCCACTTAGACTATGGTGCTTCGAAGGCTGAGCACATGGAAATTGCAGACTTTGTTTCAAAAGGTGTTGTCTTCAATCAAGTAGAAAATGTTTGGATTGTGGGAAGGCCAAACTTGGTCACTTATAGAGGTCCTACCATGCTTGCTACTACTCTGCATGCTATGTCCATTCTCTTAAGGACTTGTCAATGGGATTGGTTTATTAACCTCAGTGCTTCTGATTATCCCTTGGTTACTCAAGATGGTATGGTGAGTGACTTTTACTAGTAAATTTTTTAGTAGTGTCATGCTTTACCTGAAATATTACGCTACAAGCACTGCATCTCGACATTCCTAGAGCCATCAGCGACATTTGTACAGTTGTACTTGACATATATTGAGTCATTTGACATCGGTTGTATGCAGATTTAATCCATGCCTTCTCTGACGTCCCCAAAAATCTTAATTTTATACAACACTCAAGTCACCTGGGTTGGAAAATGTAAGTATGCTACTTTTATTCTTTTTTTGTTTATTTGCTTACTTTTAGTTGTGTCGGCAGCCACGGGGCCAATTATATTTGCAGCACTTTTTACGAACGACTGAATTTGGAATTTCAGGAATAAGAGAGGAAGGCCAGTGATAATTGACCCTGGCCTATATAGTCTAAACAAGTCAGAAATTTGGTGGGCTATTAAGCAGAGGGGTCTCCCGAAGTCTTTCAAGCTTTATACAGGTTTTCTTTCCCTTTCTATATTCTGTTATGAATTCTATGATTGTTCATTTGTTCTTGATCTGCTAGATATGTTTAGGTAGTACATATGCATAGTACATCAAAATGACATAAAAATTTACTTTCTTGGTGGGTGGGTACTGACATGTGAAGTTAGATGGAAAACGCACGCAAAGTACAACTAATCTACAAGTAGAAGGAAAGCATGTGGTATGTCGCTGTGTTCTATGATTAGTCTCTCACATCTAAGCATTTCCACCAAACACTTGGTAGTTGGTACTTCTCAGACATAATATGCGTCGAAGTAGTTAAGTCTCTTCCTAACTTAACTGCCCACAAGAGTAAACATGTGTTCTTAACGTCTTTGGAGGCGAAATAAGAACGCAAGTAGTTTTGTTTTTAAAAGGTAGTAACTGTATTTTTAAGCAATCAACGAAATAAATATTTGTACTTTGTACGGTGAAGTAGCAAATGATCGCAAACAGTCTCTTGCAAGGCTGTGTACATCCGGCTACTTAAATGGGAGCCATTTTATAGGCAACAGTTTCATGATGTTATTGTTATAATTGTTGTTGAAGCAAAGAATATGATAAACACATCCCCATTTTCCTTCTTCTACTCCTCTTCTGAGAGCAAAAATGGTTTCTAGCGTGATCCCAAACTAAAATCATGCTTTGTGGGAGCGCATCAGCACAGCAGAACTAGCTAGTTCAAATTCATAATTATAAATCCACACAAGGGATGTAGAGCCATTGATAAGCACTTCCGACAATGGACAAATTTCGCTTTTTGTTGATAGAGTATTTATCAGCCCTCAATTTAATCTATAGTCCACACACATATTTATAGGTTGATGATTTGGTCTTTGGACCAGTATTTTCGATTATTACTTTCAGTAGCTTTTAGTATGGTGATAAGTAGCCTCTTAATTCATTAGTATCCATATATTGTTTGTACGGTTGTGCCTCTAGACGGATGCACTACTAGTACAAGCTTGTTAGTGTAAGACCAAAAACTATGAAATGAACCGTACATTCGTTACAGAGTTACGGAGTATCTTAGAGTTAAGTCAATATATGAGATTCATTACACTTTATACATACCGCTGCTAGAGTGCCAGGTGCCAAAGGTCGATATATTTATCATGAATGAGGTCAGCCGGGTTGCTTAGATTGGAAAGTCAATGTGATCTGGATCTACATCCACTTGTTCAATAAATCAGTAGTGCAGTAAGTTTATGCTCTGTGGTCCAAGTTATCTAATCAAGACCAATGTGCATTTGTAAATTCATACTACTCCAGATCCGTCGGAGTTATTAAACCGTATTTTGCACATTGGAATGCAAAAATTGGCATCTATAAGTACGGTGTCCACAGAAGTTGTGAACTTCATCATGTGACCTATCACACAAAATTGTTATCTTATGAGGATAATCATTAAATTTGTACTCCGTACATCCTATTATAAAATGTTGGTGGGTGACAAAGTGATCAGGGACGGTGCCATGCAGTACTTTTAATTTGTTTTGCGATGGATTTGAAGGCCCTTACTCTTTACATATTAGTTGTCAGACTGTTGGCAGTCTCTTTCAAGTGTCTGGCGGGGCCTAATTTTTCTTTTTTTTTTTTTAGGGTGGTGTGTGATGTTTCTTAGTGGCCAGTTTATGCTGGATATTATCTTAATTTGTAAAAAAAATTAAATTTTTTCTAAATTTATAAATTTAAAGCAGTCCGAACAACGCTGGGTGTGAATACTAGTACAATATATTCCTAACCAGTCAATGAAATGTTGAACCTTAGCTTATCTATCTAATTTTCCTTGATATATGTCAGAAAATGGTACAAATGTTAGTGGTCTGTTGCTTCATAAACATTTATAGTGGTCTGTTCCTTGGAAAAGACCAAGTTATTATAGATTTCAAGGTAGCAACCCGTCACCCCAGCCTCCTCCCAGAAAATAAGAAGATAAAATCGTGTTGTAACTTTGTATATATGTTGCCAACTAAAATCTCTTATACACACAATATAAAGAAGGGGGCAAAAACACACAAAATGTACAAAATTTTCGAGTAAGAAGGCATACTTTTACACAATGTAAAGGGAAAAACAAAAAGCATCGTCTGTCATTGATAATGATATCGAGCAAAGCATCCTTTCGCTTAGCGTAATAGCGTCTATAACAACTATATATCAAGGAGGACATTCAAGTTCATGCTTAAACTAACCCTCATTGATAAGATGATAAACATGTAAGAGTTTAATATTTGCTGACAAACACTCCAGCAGTGAGTAAATGTGAGCGTTACTCTGCTTTTAAATATGGTGTAACAGCTGAAAAGAATCGTTACTCGTTGGTCCTTTTCAATGTCTCACTCTCATCTTCAGATGAGCTCGATGAGATACATTACATCAGTGGCAGACTGGCAGCAAACCATAGTCTGTTTTCAAATCATGGTCTGTTTTGTGATTCTATCATTCTTTGTTGATGATAGACTGATAGTCCATTAAATTATGATGCCCAACAACTGGTTTAAGTTACAAAGACAGTTTGGTTACATAATCTAGATGATGCACATGGCCACCCTCATCGAACGCACATGATTTCTGGCTTTCAGTAGCCATGAGTTCCGTTCTGACATATTGCTAAAACAATTGATTACAAACTCGATCATCTGGAATTTTCGCTTCTGTATACTGTTAGTACTGTTTGCATTCTACTTTGTTTAACTTCTTTGAAAAGTCATGACATAAAAGGAAGAGAGACCATAGCCACTGATTTATTCAGCTAACATATCTATGCATTGGAGAATGGACTTCAATATCGCATGTGAAACTATAAACTGCTGATTGCACTTTGCTTAGTCACAATGAGGAGATTTATGTCGTTCATTGTATTCTGAGAATGAAAATAGCTTCGCCATATTTAAAGCGCACGGAAGACGAACCTTTGAAGTTTGAACCATATAGACATATAGATGCATGATTGCATGTAATTCCTTGTTCCAGTCATACAAATTTCTTATGAATTGAACAACTTATTGAGTAGGTTTTACTCATCAACAGGCTCTGCATGGATGGTACTATCAAGGTCATTTGCAGAGTATTGTGTTGTTGGATGGGATAATCTTCCTAGGACCCTCCTACTCTACTACACCAACTTCGTATCATCTCCTGAAGGTTACTTCCAAACAGTCATATGCAATTCCCAGGAGTACAAGAACACTACAATAAATCACGACCTGCACTACATTACTTGGGACACGCCTCCTAAGCAGCATCCAAGGTCCCTTGGGCTTAAGGATTACAGGAAAATAACACTTAGTTACCGGCCGTTTGCTAGGAAATTCAAGAAACATGATCGAGTTCTTGCTAAAATTGACCGGGAGCTCCTGAAGAGGAGAAAATGGAATAGTCAATTTAGCTATGGTGGGTGGTGCAAGGGAACCAATGGACGACAAGGCGGTTGCTCGGAACTGGAGTTTGAGAATTATGGTGCTTTGAAACCTGGCGTTGGTTCCAGGAGAATTAAAACTATGCTAACCAAATTGGTTTCGGCTAACAATTCTAATAAGCGACAGTGCAGATAAGCCTTTTACTTTTAGTGTATTGATTTGGTGATGTATACATAATTCTCATTTGTTCGGGTAGGAAAAGTAATAAAATGGCTTGATCCGTTGATTGTTGTTGTATAGAACAGAGCATTTCTTAGTCTATTGTATCCAGAAATGAATTTATTCGCCATACCTTTACCCATATAACAAGATGATGGTCCATGTTTTAGCTAAGAATCCTATAAGATAAGGTGCAGCGGTAGAGTTGATATTCCATCAATCCATCGTCACAGGTCTTTAATATAGTTAGGAGGCGCAGAGCCTTCAATAATCAATGTAGAAGTGTAGAACACTGAGTTTGTTGGTCAAGCCATTTCAAGTGGCCAGAAGTCCAGAACTACTAAATACCTTAGATATTTTTCCATATTTAATTTTTCAGTCAACTACTACTCTTCCCTTTTTCTCGTTTTTCTCAGATATGGAGTATAAGATATTACTCTATTTGCTCATGTGCCCGTGCTGTTTGGTATAAAAGGAGCGTTTCAAGCCAAATACTATAGCATATTGAAGCAACTATGTACTACGGAGTACTACTATGTACCTAAGTTCTGCGGCAATAGTCAATTTAGCTTAAAGGAGTCCCCTACCTCACAGTTCACTCTTGGTCATGGATGAAACGTCAAAAGATAACATTAGGCACCGACCAACTACCAAATTCAATACCTTCATGTTTTTCCCGTTTGAATTGCATTGCCCACCACTAGTGCAACTTTTGCTCTTCATAGCTCTCAAAAGGATAGCAACTTTTAAAATGTAAGAACCATAAATTCAAATAATGACAAAGACCCTGTTAAAGAATAAATTTACTAGATTATTTCATTAAGATAACAAATTCGTTAAGCAATGTAAGATCTAATACACCAGGAAAGTGCACATTTAAACAAATACTTCAGAAACATCCTAGAGAATCTGATCGGAAAGCGAAGGCAGCCGCCGGAAAAAGTTGGCGGGAACAGACGGCATGTCATCCCTGAACTTTGGATGCCTCAAGTAGTAGAACGCCAACCCCAACACAAATGCCTTAAACGGTATCACATAGAATGCCAAGGACGCGATCAAGCAGAATACCAAAAATATGCCTGTAGCCCTTGGATCCCTCCAGTTGTACAAGGCCTCAACTCTCTCCCACTGGGCTGCTATGTCTCCCAAAAATGCTTGGGCCCTTCCTGCCAAGGCCCTAAGCCTGTCGTACCTTATCCTAACCACGTCCGTGGGTCGTGTCGATGGGAACCCATCGAACTCTTCATCAAGCTCGTCACTGGTCACAACATCCACACAGGATAGGCGCGGATCCATGCTAAGGGGAACCTTAGCGCGATACCTAATCCGAAGGGCTAGTATTAGGAAAGCATACATGAAGAATGTTGGTAGGACTAGGTGTGGGCACAGGACTATAGCTAAGAGTATAATGTGGACTAGTATGGTAGTTGGTGGGTGAGCCCAGGTTCTGATCCCATTGAGCCACTTTGCTAATGCAGCTACTTTGGATAGGCCAGTCACCACTCTAAACCAATTCACCTTGCTCTTCCTCATGCTCCATACATGGGTTTCCGAGTCTAGCAAGTACTGGACCACTTCTTGTCCCAAAGCCGGCTCGGATCGAGCTAGCCTAGCTGTGACAATCCTCATTGCGGTGTGGCGTAAGATGTCTTGTTGCGCTCGGCCTAATGGACAAACATAGTGCATTCTTGGCAACATTGGGTTTGAGTACGCTTGGAGCAGACTGATCCATGATGAGCAGGTGAACCGGAGTGCTATCTCAATGTCACCCATCCTTCGCGCTCCACCCGGGAGCAACACAGTGAGTGGATATGTATTCAAGTAGACCCGGTTACTATCAAGTGCTGCCAACCTTATTCGCAACTTCCCAATCCGGATATCCTTGCCGGGTTTACCCGACTCATCCTTCTTATACCGCCCATTATCGAATATTCCGATAGTGAGGACAGTACACGGATCATAGACATCCCAAGTGTACTGCTCATTCCACCGCGGGTTGAACCGATCCAAGATGCTCCGTGTCCGAACCCACTTCGGCCCATATTTAGCCACAACATAAGCATCAGTTGTGCCCCTAGTTCCATCCTTGGTTTTTACTGGCAATAAATTGTTGGCCCCGCGGATACCAACTTCAAGCAACCCAATGGGAGGCTTGGCTAGCTGCTTGGACGAGGGTCGGACATCGCTAGTCACATGAGCAGCTTCGTCAAGCACGTGATAGCCTCCCTCAAGGCAAGCTCTCACATGAATCCTCCCAGCGTAAGGCTTGGCCTTCTCATCCTCGCCAACCAGATTGAACCACCTTGACTTGGTCTGAGCTCGATCGTCCGTCCTACGCTCGATGCTCGCCACGTGCACCTTCGCATACCCCACACATTGCCCATTTGTGACATCCTCAACCGCTACCAACATAAACGGCTCGAATGGCTCAGCAGCCACAAACACCAAGTCCTCATTCCATGTAGGATTAGTGGACCCCATGCTCATCCGACCCGTCTTAAACATCTGACCCCCAAGCTGAGCCTTAACATAAAGCTCAGGATTTCGGCTTTTAGGTTCAGCATTCCCCGAACCTAATTGCAAATCCTGGGTCTGGATAACCGTTAGCCTCAAATACCACAGCTTAGGAGACAAGTACACCTTGGCTCGGGTTTCCGGAATTAACCCACCGGAATCCGACTGCCACGCCTCCTGGAACGCCTCATCAGCCTGCGTCCCCACCCAAACCGCAACCATAACATCATTCCCCTCCGACCCCTCGAGAGTGTACCACTGTGGCGCCAACGGGCTGTCCGGAGGCACCCGCTTCGGCACCTCCTGCAGATCGAAAGCCACCGTCCCAAGACTCTCTTCGACTTTCGAATTTTCCGCCTCTCCCTTCTTCTCTGTCCAAACAGACACCTCCAATGAAGTCGAATTCAACCCCTCCTTATCAAACGCAAACACTTGATCCCAATCCTTCCCACCACCCTCCGCCGTCGTCTTGATACTATGTGTCCCGATCACTAGCTTCGCATAAACAATTGAATCCGGTTCCAGCTTCGCTCTTTTCGCCTTCACAACCCGAACGTAGAGAAATGGCATCCGGTCTACCAGGTCAAACCCGGTTCCGTGACCCCGGTCTGGACCGGTTATAGACCGGACCTCCAAATCACTACTACTCGTAGTATTAGCAGCTGGAACCACTTCCTGCTGTTTCTTCTCCTCCTTCGGCTTCTCCATTTCCGAAACCGCCTGCTCCGAAGGCGGCCCCTCCTTCGGAGTTTCCACAGCCGGAGGAGGATTTTGATTCTCCTCCGGCTTCGGATTCTCCGGCGGCTTCTCCTCTTTTTTCTCCCCTTTCTTCTCCCCATCTTCCTTTTTACCATCCTCCTTTTTTTCCTCTGTTTTCACTCCCTCCTTCTTCTCCCCCTCGGCCGGCTTCTCATCCGGCGGAGGAGGAGTCTCCCCCTCCGCCTTTACCTCCGCCTTCGCCTCCGCCTTAACCTCCTCTTTCTTCTCCTCCTCCCCCGGCTTCGCATCCGAAACCGGGGGATCCTCATACCAAACCTTAACCCCAATCTCCCCCTTAACCTGAGAAAACACACTCCTCTTCTCCAACGGATAATAAATCAAAGACTCAGAACCCAACATTGCGAAACTCGAACCCGCAATCTTAACCTTCCCAAGGAAATTACTCCTTTTCCCAATCTTCTTATCATTGTACACATTCAACTCCAACACCTCATTCCCCATCGTCCCAACATCATGGACCATGAAATCAAGCTTCTCATCCCACTGCGGGTTGAGCTCACGAGATATCGTCCTCGTTCGACGCCGCTGCCCGTCGAAATCCACCATTACATACGCACTCGCTGTACCTTGCCCGTCCTTCGGCATCAGGTTCTTTGCACTGCATACTTCCACCACCAGTTTTCGACCGTTGGCGTCCCCCATTTTTAAGTTAAAATGTATGGGAAAGACACAATGACTTAAATCAACACTATGATAGTAAATACTGTACTAAACTAGTGGAGTAATACTGTAATAGTGTTTTTATGTGTTTATTTGGGGTTTGCTTTATGGAGCAGTGAAGTGGGAAAAGTGTGAGTGAGATGATTTGGGAGTGTCAAGTTTTGAGGAGGTGGATATTTATATGAGGGGGTGCAACGGGAAAGAAATGAAGAGTTAAGATGAGGACACGTAAGGTAAGAGTGGGCCACGTGGAAGATTGTCTTAAAGTGTAAGTAAGAATCAGAGGAAGTCAGAAAATGGAAAGTATCAACGGGAAGTGAATCTTTGGTTAATATTAGAAAGATATAAAAGGAAGAGCAGCCAAATTTTGAGTAGCAGCGTGCCTGGTGCTGGTATACTTCAGTCTTCAGGTACTATTGTACTACTGCGAATAATTTTAGTCGTGCAGTTATTCGTGAAGGGAATAATCAAGATTTACTTGAATGGTTGAATATACTTCTGCACGATGTGAATGAAGTATTTAGATGGTCACAACTCAGAAGTAGTACTCTTAGTATAAGTTGAGATCTTTGTAGGGAGCTGTATACGTTTTAGAGAGCCAATAGGTGTAGCTTATTTAAACTGAGCTAAAGCTTACAAAGTTCAAGCTCATAAATTTGAGCTTAGCTATTTTTTTTTTTTTGGTTCTTAAAGAGGGCCAAATGCCTGTATAAAGAAATTAAATGAAAATTATTCTAGACCAAGAAAATTCTATACCATATTTTATGAGGATGATGTGCAACTCCCAACAATTGATAAAAAAAAGTGACTAACTTCAAACAACTCCTACATTAGCTGCCTATTTAGCAACCTTGTTCTTTTCTCGATCTATAGATCAATTTCCCATTCCAAATATATAGCCACTTCTTGCAACGACAACTACCTTATCACTAATAACCACTTGATTCCTTGCAAGGATATCGACATAGACAACATTATCCATTTGAATAAGAATTACTTCGTATATATGTTAGGCATGGTAGCCGTGGGTTTTTAAAATATTTTGGTCATGTTCTTTTCAACTGAAATTTGCTTAACTGAACTGAATTGAACTGAACTGGAAAGGGTTGGAAGGGGCTGGAGGGGACTTGAAGGAACTGGAAGAGACTAAAGAGGACTGAAAGAGACTAGAGGGGACTGAAAGAAGTTGCAAGGGACTGGAGGAAACTAAAAGACGCTGGAACAAGGTTAGATGTAGATATAGAAGGGACTGGATGGGACTGGAAAGAGATTGAAGGGGACTAGAAGGGGTTGAAATATACTGAAAGAAGCTGGAAAGGACTGGAAAGAGGTGGAAAAGACTGGAAGGAGCTGGAAAGAATTGCATTTCATACCTATTCATATGAGGAGAACATGGTTAATCTCTAAAATTATATCAAATAATAAAATTATATCCAATATTGTATATGAAAATTTATCGAGAATAACCCCTACTTTCAACCTTCTTCTAAAATTAATCCCTACTATGTGTTATTCCAGAATAATCCGTACTATACCTCATTCATTCCATAAACGATCCTCTGACCCCAAACCTAAGTTCTGAACCTAATGTTTACCCCAACCTCCCTATCTTCTCTCTCCTTCAATACCATCATCTTCTCCACTTCACAACCCCGACAACCAAACCCGGATTATCCCTTCCCCTTCCCCTTGCACCGCCCCTTCCCCCACCTCACCCATTACTGCACCACCGCATCCTTCCCAACAGTACCACCGAACCACCTATTACTCCCACCATTATTACCAAGATATCAATCCCTCAGAACCGCCACCACCCCACAACCTTTACCACCTAGCTATACCACCTCTCAATTGTGCGCTTGTCAAAAACACCACTACCTTGTTGCCCCTTTTATGGACAACACCCGTAAAAGCAACCCAAGTCGCGCCACCATATTAGAAGCCATCAACCACACAAAGAGGCGGCACCAACAACCAATTTGCTATATAAAACCATGCGGTACAAACAAAAGAGAAAAAAGAACACCGCCAATAAACCATGTCAAAAAGAGAGAGGTGAAATCGACCGTCAATCATAACCAACAGAAATGGGGCGAAAAAGGGGTGGTGGGGAAGAGAGGAGGGTGGAATTAATTGGAGGTGGTGGAGGTTTATTTTTGTTGAAAGCCAAGCGGGTGGCGGAGGGTGCGATGGAGAGTGAACGGATGGGGTGGTTTGTGGTGTTGCCAAGCCGTCGTAGGGAGTTTGGGACTGGGCACTTAAAGGTCTGCTACTTTTTTTTACATAAGTATTTTCTAAATGTAGAGAATCCAAGCTTGAGGGAGTAGGTGAGGTGGCGAAGGGATTAGGTTTGTCCAGGTTAGGTTTTTCTGGGTTTTGGTTGCGTGGGTGGTGAAGTGAACAAGAAAGAAAGGTGATGAAGAGGGTGGTGTGGAAGGACAGAGAGAAAATTGGAAGGTTCGGGTGAAAAGTAGGTTTGGAACTTAGGTTTGGGGGTAGGGGATTTTTTATGGAATAAATAAAGTATAATACGGATTATTCTGGAATAACTCATACTCCCTCCATTTCAATAGTTTGTTCTCATTTCCATTTTAAGCATGTTTAGTATTTTGTTCCCAATTCCTTTTTACGCCTATCCACTTGCACATCCAATGACCCCCATTCATTTTGACCTATCCACTTCCACATCTAATGTCCCCCATTCAATATGTGCTTGTTTCTTAAAATTTGTGCAAAATAAAATGGGAACAAAATACTGAAATGGAGGGA
>CAAKMY010068780.1:0-14644 GCA_901111285.1 Corrigiola litoralis
ACCCTAACCCTAAAAGTTTCGGGTTGTATCGGGTTCGGGTTGTATCGGGTTCCGGGTCGAAAATCTGTGTTCATGACCCTAAATTTACGGGTCGGTATGGGTCGGGTCAACGGGTCGGGTCGAGATTTGACAACATAATCATTTTCTGGCATTTGGTTGCTGTTAAATTTGCTAATATTCTTAACTATAGCTAGTGGATCGTGGTTGTAGCTGGAACTCTCGAAGGAGGATATAGTTACCAAAGAGCTTCCAGGCTGGGTATTGAGATCAACAAAATTCCTGGATATTGAGGTATAAAAAAAAAAAAAAAAAAAAAACTCCATCCCTACTACATGCACTGATATGCAGAGTCCCACTTTACGTGCAGCAGAACCAGTTACTCTGTTGGTTGGAATGGGGAAATATGAGTGCCTTTGATTGTTTAGTGCGCGATAATGGACAGCAAAACGTAGCTAGGCACACTGGCCTTACAACCTATCTACGCAGGTCCTATAAGGATCTTCTTTTTTATTATATGAGAAAGTAATGTACTATACTAGTATTTAATTTGGTTGAATGAAATATATCACTATAATAGAAATTGAAATGACAATTCCAAATGACTAATATATTGTATTAAATTGAGTTGCTGACTTTGAAGACAAAGATAATAACTTAATTATACGGAGTATCATGGTTTTGCATGGTCCATAAAAAGAATTTGTGTTATCTTAATTGGTTTACATAGTAATTTATCGTAATTGGTATACATTTATTGGAAACTACCAATTATCTGGTGCTACTTATTTTGTAAATGATGAATACACGAAAAAGCATACGGACAAAAGGTTAATTAAATTATGATAAAACCAAAAATGCTTTAATAAATTAAGGAAGTGAATTAGCTTAGAAGCACGACTTGAGATTCGCAAGGCGCGTATAATATATGACATGTCGAGTAACATGAATAGTATTGAGATATTCCAACTATATTCTAGAGGTATGAAACAACGGTTTTGGTATGGTGTCTAAGCATATTTGTGAGAAATGCAATGTTAAAAAGAGAAAATCAAGGGTGAAAAAATAGACTTGAGAGTTGTGGCGTCAATTCCTACTGGTCTCATGGCATTACAAGATAATTAAGCAGAATTTGTGAACGTTGTAAATGATTGTAAAACTTCTTACAACATGCGCATAACTAGCTAATCGCGACCACTTAATTAGCTAATTAGCGGTCCCAAAAGTACGTCAATCGCAAATTCCTTTGTTGCATATTTGGAATGGCGGTCGCCAAGTTAAATTTTCTCTCATTATGATAGGTTTCTTTTTAGAACTGTGTTTTTTTCACCCCATTATTTAGATCTTTGTACGAAGTGTAAAAACGGCGGGAAAACTTGAAGCCATGCTTGATATGAATGTGTTAATGCTAACAAGGTGTCGTGGGTAGTGTCCAGAGTAAGTAGCCTCATATCATATTCGTAGGGAAGCAAAGTTTGGACACGTGTATTTTTGTAGGAATTGAGAAGTGTTTAGATTAATTACACTTTTGGGAATATCTCTCACTACATCTACTTGACAATAAGTGATATGGATATGTTTAATAAAAGCTGTAAATATGGTGTACAACTTAAGCTTACATGAGAAGGGGCTATATTTGAAGTTATAACAATATTAATTTACATAAGGCCATGAATGGTACTACTACTTATTAAATGAGGCCAAGACTTATACTCCGTATTTTTTACTTTTTGGATTGACTATGGCATAATTTAAATAACAAGCGAAGCCTAGTTTATTTTCAACACATAGCTCCTTTAAACATAAAACAATAATAGAAAGGTAACACAAAGTTTTTTGACTAGCTAAATCATTCATGGAAAATAATATAGCGCCACTTAGTAAAAAACAATTTGAATGTATGTCACTCTTTCGTTTGAGATCTCAAAACTTCTCTAATAATTAATATAGTGTTGTTCCCAAACTCCCATACGAGATCATCTTCATATTACTCAGTAGCACCATGTTTTTGTTAGGATAATTATTCCATAGAGTTTGTTGGACGGAAAAATAAGAGGGTAATAATCCAATTAATTAGTAACCACATCATGATCCATGAACGTGGTAGTAATCAAATTGGTAACCACGTACAATCTGATTCCATATATAATATATAGTGGACATGTTAAGGCAAAGGCTATGTTTAACAAAATATAAAATAGTTGGAAACTGATAAGGTGACCGTATACTGATAATGTGACTGAATGATTGGGTTTTTTAAATTTGAAACTTGATAAGGTAACTGGTTTTAACGGAAGTGTTTGGTGCAATTGTTAAACAAACAACTGATATTTGACAAAATGACATAAAAAGACATGTTAATATGTGGAAATAATATTAAGGATTTAATGGATAGCCTTGGTATTTGATAAAAAATCATAGGGCAAATATGGATTAGATTTATGACCACTACTTTACTTTTATTTTTTTTTATAAGCTACTTGAGTTAGCTTATTTTCGATAAACAAAAAAAGACTTATAATAAGCTACTAAGAGAATTTACTTACCATTTACTAAACACCTTTAGTTTTGGTCAAATAAGTATTATTCAGACAAACAAGTCAATATTACCTTATAAACTACCTGAAATGAAGTGTCAAATAATATACATGCATGTGCATAAATGACAAAACTGATGTGTTTAGGCTATGTCTAGGTTACTTTTTGAAAATTTCTTATTCCATTAACCATTATATTTGTCTAAGAAGTCTCCTACCAATTTTCGACCAATTCCATTTTGGGGCCGAAACGAGGTTTTTTTTCCACAAAAACCGGCTTTTTAGGTCGATTTTTGATTTACCGGGAAATATCCCGAAAGTGAGGAAACATGCTCCTAGGGTCAACTGTTGCATAATTTTAGCGTATAGCAATATAATTCCTTCATCTTGATAGTTTTACGGTGTTTCTAACGCTCGATTCAAGCACGTGCATAATAGACAAAACCAATGTTTCGGGCTATGCCTAGGCTACTTTTTGCAAATTTTCTTATTCCATTAACCATTATATTTGTCTAGGGTGTCTCCTGCCAATTTTCGACCAATTCCATCTCGGGGCTGAAACGAGGTTTTTTCGTGGGTTATTGTCCACAAAAACCGGCTTTTTAAGTCGATTTTTGATTTTTTGGGAAATATCCCGAAAGTGACCCAACATGCACCTACAGTCTATTGTTGCATAATTGTAGCACATGAGAATGTCATTCCTTCGTCTTGATAGTATTACCGGGTGTTTAAAGCTCGATTCGAGCATGTGCATAATGGACAAAACCGATGTTTCGGGCTATGCCTAGGCTATTTTTTGCCAATTTTCATGATCCATTAACCATTATATGTGTCTAGGATTCCTTATGCCAATTTTCGTCCGATTCTATTTCAGGGCCGAAACGAGATTTTTCGTGGGTTATTGTCCACAAAAACAGGCTTTTTAGGCTAATTTTCGATTTTCCGAAAAATGTCCCGAAAGTGACAAAGCATGCTCCTAAGGTCTATTGTTGCATAATTGTAGCATATGGCAATGTCATTCCTTCGTCTTGATAATTTTACAGTGTTTTCAACGCTCGAAACAAGCATGTGCATAAATGACAAAATTGATGTTTTGGGCTATGTCTAGGCTACTTTTTGCTAATTTTCTTATTTCATTAACCATTATATTCGTCTAGGATATCTCCTGCCAATTTTCGACCAATTCCATTTCGGGGCCGAAACGAGGTTTTTTCGTGGGTTAATGTCCACAAAAACCGGCTACCAGGTCGATTTTTGATTTTCCGGGAAATATCTTGTAAGTGACCACGCATGCTCCTATGGTCTATTGATGCATAATTGTAGCATATGACAATGTCATTCCTTCGTCTTGATAGGTTTACCATGTGTTTAAAGCTCGATTCGAGCATGTGCATAATGGACAAAACCGATGTTTCGGGCTATGTCTAGGCTTTTTTTTGGACAATTTTCATTTTCCATTAACCATTATATGTGTCTAGGATTCCTTATGCCAATTTTCGTCCGATTCTATTTCGGGGTCGAAACGAGATTTTTCATAGGTTATTGTCCACAAAAACGGTTTTTTAGACTGATTTTCGATTTTCCGGGAAATGTCCCGAAAATGACCAAGCATACTCCTAGGGTCTATTGTTGCATAATTGTAGCATATTGTAATGTCATTCGTTCGTCTTGATAGTTTTACGGTGTATCTAACGCTCGATACATGCATGTGCATAAATGACAAAACTGATGTTTTAGGCTATGTCTAGGTTACTTTTTGCTAATTTTCTTGTTCCATTAACCATTATATCTGTCAAGGAAGTCTCCTGCCAGTTTTCGACCAATTCCATTTTAGAGCCGAAACGAGGTTTTTTTCACAAAAACGGCTTTTTAGGTCTATTTTTTATTTACCGGGAAATATCCCGAAAGTGACCCAGCATGCTCCTAGAGTCTATTGTTGCATAATTGTAGCATATGGCAATGTCATTCCTTCGTCTTGATAGTATTACCGGGTGTTTAAAGCTCGATTCGAGCATGTGCATAATAGACAAAACCAATGTTTTGGGCTATGCCTAGGCTATTTTTTGCTAATTTTCATGATCCATTAACCATTATATTTGTCTAGGATGTATCCTGCCAATTTTCGACCAATTCCATTTTGGTGCCGAAACGAGGTTTTTTCGTGGGTTATTGACTTAATGTCCACAAAAACCGGCTGTTAGGTCGATTTTTGATTTTCCGGGAAATATCCTGTAAGTGACCACGCATGCTCCAATGCTCTATTGTTGCATAATTGTAGCATATGACAATGCCATTCCTTCGTCTTGATAGGTTTACCGTGTGTTTAAAGCTGGATTTGAGCATGTGCATAATGGACAATACCGATGTTTCGTGCTATGTCTAAGCTATTTTTTTGGCCAATTTTTATTTTCCATTAACCATTATATTTGTCTAGGATTCCTTATGCCAATTTTCGTCCGATTCTATTTCGGGGTCGAAACGAGATTTTTCATGGGTTATTGTCCACAAAAAACCGGTTTTTTAGGCTGATTTTTGATTTTCCGGGAAATGTCCCGAAAATGACCAAGCATGCTCCTAGGGTCTATTGTTGCATAATTGTAGCATATGGTAATATCATTCGTTCGTCTTGATAGTTTTACGGTGTATTTAACACTCGATACATGCATGTGCATAAATGACAAAACTGATGTTTTAGGCTATGTCTAGGTTACATTTTGCTAATTTTCTTGTTCCATTAACCATTATATTTGTTTAGGAAGTCTCCTGCCAGTTTTCGACCAATTCCATTTTAGGGCCGAAACGAGGTTTTTTCCACAAAAACCGGCTTTTTTGGTCTATTTTTTATTTACCGGGAAATATCCCGAAAGTGACCAAGCATACTCCTAGGGTCTATTGTTGCATAATTGTAGCATATAGCAATGTCATTCATTCATCTTGATAGTTTTACGGTGTTTCTAACGCTCGATTCAAGCATGTACATAATAGACAAAACCAATGTTTCGGGCTATGGCTAGGCTACTTTTTGCCAATTTTCTTATTCCATTAACCATTATATTTGTCTAGGATGTCTCCTTCCAATTTTCGACCAATTCCATTTCGGGGCCGAAAAGAGGCTTTTTCGTGGGTTATTGTCCACAAAAACAGGCTTTTTAAGTCAATTTTTGATTTTTCGGGAAATATCCCGAAAGGGACCAAGCATGCTCCTAGGGTCTATTGTTGAATAATTGTAGCATATGGCAATGTCATTCCTTCGTCTTGATAGTATTACCGTGTGTTTAAAGCTCGATTCGAGCATGTGCATAATAGACAAAACCGATGTTTCGGGCTATGCCTAGGCTATTTTTTTGGCCAATTTTCATGATCCATTAACAATTATATGTGTTTAGGATTTCTTATGCCATAATTCGGCCGATTCTATTTCGGGGTCGAAACGTGATTTTTCGTGGGTTATTGTTCACAAAAACCGGTTTTTTAGGCTAATTTTTCGATTTTCAGGGAAATGTCCCGAAAGTGACCAAACATGCTTCTAGGGTCTATTGTTGCTTAATTGTAGTATATGGGAATGTCATTTCTTCGTCTTGATAGTTTTATAGTGTTTCTAACGCTCGATTCAAACATGTGCATAATAGACAAAACCCATGTTTCGGGATATTGTTAGGTTACTTTTTGCCAATTTTCTTATTCCATTAACCATTATATTTGTCTAGGATGTCTCCTGCCAATTTTCGACCATTTCCATTTCGGGGCCGAAACGAGGTTTTTTCGTGGGTTATTGTCCACAAAAACCGGCTTTTTAGACCGATTTTTTATTTTCCAGGAAATGTCCCGTAAGTGAAAAAGCATGCTCCTAGGGTCTATTGCTGCATAATTGTAGCATATGGTAATGTCATATCTTCGTCTTGATAGTTTTACGGTGTTTCTAACGCTCGATACAAGCATGTGCATAAATGACAAAATTGATGTTTTGGGCTATGGCTAGGCTACTTTTTGCTAAATTTGTTTGTCCATTAATCATTGTATTTGTTTAGGATGTCTCCTGCCAATTTTCGACCAATTCCATTTTGGGGCCGATACGAGGTTTTTTCGTGGGTTATTGTCCACAAAAACCGGCTGTCAGGTCGATTTTTTATTTTCCAGGAAATATCCTGTAAATGACCACGCATGCTCATATGGTCTATTGTTGCATAATTGTAGCATATGACAATGTCATTCCTTCTTTTTGATAGGTTTACCGTGTGTTTAAAGCTCGATTCGAGCATGTGCATAATAGACAAAACCGATGTTTCGGGCTATGCCTAGGCTATTTTTTGCCAATTTTCATGATCCATTAACAATTATATGTGTTTAGGATTCCTTAAGCCATAATTCGGCCGATTCTATTTCGGGGTCGAAACGTGATTTTTCGTGGGTTATTGTTCACAAAAACCGGTTTTTTGGGCTGATTTTCGATTTTCCGTGAAATGCTCAAAAAATGACCAAGCATGCTCCTAGGGTCTATTTTTGCTTAATTGTAGTATATGGGAATGTCATTTCTTCGTCTTGATAGTTTTACAGTGTTTCTAACGCTCGATTCAAACATGTGCATAATAGACAAAACCCATGTTTCGGGATATTGTTAGGTTACTTTTTGCCAATTTTCTTATTACATTAACCATTATATTTGTCTATGATGTCTCTTGCCAATTTTTGACCAATTCCATTTCGGGGCCGAAACGAGGTTTTTTCGTGGGTTATTGTCCACAAAAACCGGCTTTTTAGGTCGATTTTTTATTTTCCAGGAAATGTCCCGTAAGTGAACAAGCATGCTCCTAGGGTCTATTGTTGCATAATTGTAGCATATGGTAATGTCATATCTTCGTCTTGATAGTTTTACGATGTTTCTAACGCTCGATACAAGCATGTGCATAAATGACAAAATTGATGTTTTGGGCTATGGCTAGGCTACTTTTTGCTAAATTTCTTTGTCCATTAACCATTGTATTTGTTTAGGATGTCTACTGCCAATTTTCGACCAATTCCATTTCGGGGCCGATACGAGGTTTTTTCGTGGGTTATTGTCCACAAAAACCGGCTGTCAGGTCGATTTTTGATTTTCCGGGAAATATCCTGTGAGTGACCACGCATGCTTATATGGTCTATTGTTGCATAATTGTAGCATATGACAATGTCATTCCTTCGTCTTGATAGGTTTACCGTGTGTTTAAAGCTCGATTCGAGCATGTGCGTAATGGACAAAACCGACGTTTCGGGCTATGTCTAGCCTATTTTTTTGGCCATATTTCTTTTTCTATTAACCGTTATATGTGTATAGGATTCCTTAAGCCAATTTTTGTCCAATTCTATTTCAGGGTCGAAACGTGATTTTTCGTGGGTTATTGTCCACAAAAACCGGTTTTTTAGGCTAATTTTCGATTTTCCGTGAAATGCTCCAAAAATGACCAAGCATGCTCCTAGGGTCTATTGTTGCGTAATTGTAGCATATGGTAATGTCATTCGTTCGTCTTGATAGTTTTACGGTGTATCTAAAGTTCGATACATGCATGTGCATAAATGACAAAACTGATGTTTTAGGCTATGTCTAGGTTACTTTTTGCTAATTTTCTTGTTCCATTAACCATTATTTCTGTCTAGGAAGTCTCCTCCCAGTTTTCGACCAATTCCATTTTAGGGCCGAAACGAGGTTTTTTCCACAAAAACCGACTTTTTAGGTCTATTTTTTTTTTACCGGGAAATATCCCAAAAGTGACCAAGCATACTCCTAGGGTCTATTGTTGCATAATTGTAGCATATAGCAATGTCATTCCTTCATCTTGATAGTTTTACGGTGTTTCTAACGCTCGATTCAAGCATGTACATAATAGACAAAACCAATGTTTCGGGCTATGGCTAAGCTACTTTTTGCCAATTTTCTTATTCCATTAACCATTATATTTGTCTAGGATGTCTCCTGCCAATTTTCGACCAATTCCATTTCGGGGCCGAAAGAGGTTTTTTCTTGGGTTATTGTCCACAAAAACAGGCTTTTTAAGTCAATTTTTGATTTTTCGGGAAATAACCCGAAAGGGACCAAGCATGCTCTTAGGGTCTATTGTTGCATAATTGTAGCATATGGCAATGTCATTCCTTCGTCTTGATAGTATTACCGTGTGTTTAAAGCTCGATTCGAGCATGTGCATAATAGACAAAACTGATGTTTCAGGCTATGCCTAGGCTATTTTTTGCCAATTTTCATGATCCATTAACAATTATATGTGTTTAGGATTCCTTATGCCAATTTTTGTCCGATTCTATTTCGGGGTGGAAACGAGATTTTTCGTGGGTTATTGTTCACAAAAACCGGCTTTTTAGGTCGATTTTTTATTTTCCAGGAAATATCCTATAAGTGACCACGCATGCTCCTATGGTCTATTATTGCATAATTGTAGAATATGGCAATGTCATTCCTTCGTCTTGATAGTATTACCGTGTGTTTCGGGCTATGTCTATGTTACTTTTTGCTAATTTTCTTGTTCCATTAACCATTATATCTGTCTAGGAAGTCTCCTGCCAGTTTTCGACCAATTCCATTTTATGGCCGAAACTAGGTTTTTTTCCACAAAAACCGGCTTTTTAGGTCGATTTTTTATTTACCGGAAAATATCCCAAAAGTGACCAAGCATTCTCCTAGGGCCTATTGTTGCATAATTGTAGCATATAGCAATGTCATTCCTTCATCTTGATAGTTTTACGGTGTTTTTAACGCTCGATTCAAGCATGTACACAATAGACAAAACAAATGTTTCGGGCTATGGCTAGGCTATGTTTTGCCAATTTTCTTATTTCATTAACCATTATATTTGTCTAGGATGTCTCTTGCCAATTTTCGACCAATTCCATTTCGGGGCCGAAACGAGGTTTTTTCGTTGGTTATTGTCCACAAAAACCGTCTTTTTAAGTCAATTTTTGATTTTTCGGGAAATATCCCGAAAGGGACCAAGCATGATCCTAGGGTCTATTGTTGCATAATTGTAGCATATGGCAACGTCATTCCTTCGTCTTGATAGTATTACTGTGTGTTTAAAGCTCGATTCGAGCATGTGCATAATAGCCAAAACCGATGTTTCGGGCTATGCGTAGGTTATTTTTTGCCAATTTCATGATCCATTAACAATTATATGTGTCTAGGATTCTTTATGCCAATTTTTGTCTGATTCTATATCGGGGTCGAAACGAGATTTTTCGTGGGTTATTGTTCACAAAAACCGGTTTTTTAGGCTAATTTTTCGATTTTCTGGAAAATGTCCCGAAAGTGACCAAGCATGCTCCTAGGGTCTATTGTTGCATAATTGTAGCATATGGTAATGTCATTTCTTCGTCTTGATAGTTTTACGGCGTTTTTAACGCTCGATTCAAGCATGTGCATAATAGACAAAACCAATATTTCGGGCTATCCTAGGCTACTTTTTGCTAATTTTCTTGTTCCATTAACAATTATATTTGTCTACGATGTACCCTGCCAATTTTCGACCAATTCCATTTTGGGGCCGAAACGAGGTTTTTTCGTGGGTTTTTATCCACAAAAAACGGCTTTTTAGGTCGATTTTTTATTTTCCGGGAAATATCCCGAAAGTGACCAAGCATGCTCCTAGGTTCTATTGTTACATAATTGTAGCATATGGTAATGCCATTTGTTCGTCTTGATAGTTTTACGGTATTTCTAACGCTCGATACATCAAATATAGTCAAAATCTAGATAATCTGGACTCAGTATTTAAATGGCTGGATCAGTGGGCTAGTAGTCTAGCACAACATTGTGCTCTGTCCAGGGACGTAGTCTGCCAAATGGTGGGCTAACATTCCTTAGCCAAAGCCAATTTACAACCTAGGTGGGCTTTTGGCATTTCCCTCGTTTTAAATAGCATATGAAGTTCTTATTTTTCTTTACAACTTGAGCTGGTGATGAAGTTATAAGATCTCAGTTGGGGGTTTTTGGTGTCGACTGTTGCATGTTAGATGCTATCCTGAAGGGGGATAGAAATGCGATAATAAGTCTTTTAACAAGTCGAATAATAAGCCAATAACAAAAAAAAGAAAATAGTTGTAAAAACTATTAACATATGATAAAATCCGAGTTACTTGGTTTTTCTTGAAAATGATGGATTTGGACCAAAGCTCATCTTTGCCTCTCGTCTCAACCAACATTGCATCAAACCGAACCCGTACTCGCAATCCTAGCAACAGTCCCACCGGAAGTGCTACCACCACTACTCCCCGACTTCTTCTTCCTCTTCTCCTCCTCATAATCCACATCATCCGTAGGCAACTCGAAGCGACAGACGGGGCACGAATACCTCACCTAAAGCCACGGCGCAATTACCCCCCCCCCCCTCCCCATTGTACCCATCCTTACACACCGCTTACACAAAACTTTCCCCCTGATCACTCCTAATCTTTACCCCCTCAATTGCCCCTCCTACCCTCCGTCTCGTACTCTACCACGGGGTTCCTTCTGTAGTGGTCCGACATCTTCAGGCCCAGCAGTATCTCGACCCAGTCCAGGTTCCGGTTACGCTCCTAGCTCGGTCCTCGCCCGGCTATTCATGTCTAAGGGCCTAGGGGGGAGGGCACGTGATGGTGGTGGTGGTCGTCATGTGAGACCTCGGCTACTCGAATTATACTATCACGTGAAACTGGAGGTTGATGGTTTTCTAGGACGTAACCCATGAGGTACGTTACGTACGTAGCAGTAATAATAATGCATGCATGTAACGTCCAGTGGTTGAGTTAGAGACTTAAGAGCTTATTTAAAAGGGATTTTATCATTTTAGGCTTCTTCTACCTGAAACACACAACCAACCCCCAACCTATCCCCCATTCGGTAAAATGGCTAAATTTCATTTTCTTGACCACAAAACAAGCATTGCCTTCCACCTTCCGTTAGGAGCTCTAGCTACCAAATAGGACAAAACTATTAATAAAAAGAAATTGAAAAGATCAACATCTTATATCGTACGTGTACAATGAAGAGTTAGTTATAGAGGTGATGAATAATGAGGACTAGATCGAGGAGTAAGTGGTGATGATCTCAAACCAAAAGTGGTTTAACCACCCATGAATGAACTAAATCCACGACATGTAAAACCTACTCAATAATTCTTCGATCACTTGGTGGCTGGTACATGCATGTCACATATTTTTACCACATCATTTTGTATTGCAGAATGTAACTACTCCATTTTCATTCCTTTCTTCCTAGCTAGTACGAAGTATCATATAAGACTTTTCATGCATGCATCTTCTTCAATTCGAAGTTTCAAATATATCCTAACCAACATTGCTACCATGCTCTCATTTCTCATCTACGATTTGTCACTCTTGTTCCTTGTCTCTCTTCTCTTTACTGCGTCCTCATCTACAAGCAACGCCATTCTCCAATCACATCAGCAAGTTCACCATCACAAACACAAACACTCCCATGCATGGCATAAATTCCAAAAGCTCGCTAATGCTAAGAAAGGAAGCCGACTTCAAGGCATCGCCGAGCTTAAAAACTACTTTCACAATTTTGGTTACTATCATCATTATCAACATCTACTCACAAACACAACAAAAGTAACTTTCACCAACGAATTTGATGATCACTTGGAAGATGTCTTAATTCGCTACCAAAAGAACTACGGCCTTCCTACTACGGGCACCCTTAATCCTAGGACCATTTCCATGATCATGTCTCCGAGGTGTGGTGTCCCCGACCACTACACGATCATGAAGAATAATAAGAGACCCTCTTCATTGCATGGGACTCAACACTACCTCTATTTTCCAGGGCAACCTAGGTGGAACCGCCAAATTCCTATGAATCTTACGTACGCATTTTCCCCTGAAGACTTGATCCAAATCTTGAGTATGCAAGAGATAAAAGGTGCATTCGAGCGTGCTTTCACCAAGTGGGCATCGATCATTCCTGTTAATTTTGTTGAGACAGATGACTATGCCTTTGCCGACATAAAAATTGGGTTCTATGGCGGTGATCACGGTGACGGAGAGCCCTTCGATGGTGTACTAGGGGTGTTGGCCCATGCATTTTCACCTGAAAGTGGAAGATTTCATCTTGATGCGGCTGAAAGATGGGCAGTTGATTTCAAGACGGAGGAGTCAAAAGAGGCAATTGATCTAGAGTCTGTTGCATTGCACGAGATCGGGCATCTCTTGGGGTTGGCTCATAGTACTGTTGAGGAATCAGTCATGTTTCCGAGTTTGAAGCCTAGGGAGAAAAAACGAAAATTAAGGTTTGATGATATTGAGGGTGTACAAAATCTCTATGGTTCTAACCCAAACTTTACCATTAGTTCTTTATTAGAATCTGAGACTTCTTCCTCTCAGTCCATTCATCATTCAAGGGGAGTATTGAAAATAACACTGGCCTTTTCGGTGTTGGTTTCATTCTTATATCTGGATGCAAGATTATACTTATGCTCTTAAGAGTATATTGTATATATTGTGGAAAGTTAGCAGTTTAATTGTAAATATGTGCCATGAAGGCACTGGTCCTTGTGCATCTCATTTTCCTACATCTATATCATAGGGCTAGAGTCTAAAGAGCAAACGACCTTTCTTTTAGAATATCTGGCCTCCCACAGTCCTACTGTACATTAAAATTAGTGCATATATATGACGATGTTAATTTGGGTGCTTGTGGTTAATTAGCATTTGATGACAACATGTCAAATGTTGTAAGAACTTCACCTGATATGGTAGGCAGTGACATCTACAAAAGACATCTAAAGAGCATGTTTAAGTAACAATGCATAAATCATGAGATTTGGCAAGTTTAGACCCGTAGAACAGGAGTACCTTTTCTTTTTTCAATTCTTTAAGTAATATGCAAAATAGTTTGGTGATGCAGAATTGCGTAAGTAGTATAACTTGAATATTACTCTATCATGCACCAAAACTATAAAGAAACATGAAGTTGTGCAATCACTTCAATTCAGTCTTATGATACTCCCTTCTTCAACTGGTAAGCTATACCATATTTTTTGATGATCGGTAAAATGAAAGCATCACCTTTTTTTCTAAAAAGGGGAGCGAGTGCATTTGATAACTACTTATTTTCTAACAACACTCTAATTATTCCATGTTCTTACAAGATAGATATTATATTATTTGAGTGGAATTCGGTCTAGAAAAAAAATCATCACTTTAATCATTCAATTAGTTTATAATTAACATTATAAAAAACCTAATATAACGAAATTTAAAGAAAAACTAACATCCGTCCACATTAATGGTATTTTGGGTCGAAAAATCGATTTTAAGAGTATTTTTATCAGTCGAAAAAGTAAAGGGGTATTTTGGATTTTCGCGTATACCTCAGGGATACACATGCAAGAGAATTTCTCTCTAATATAAGTACATTAATTTTGGTTACGGCTCATATGCATTTAAACCTTAAAGAGTGCCTACAGACATTCTTTAGCAAGACGTACTCTATATATAATTCATTTGATTATACTTTTAATGAGAAAATTTCGTGCTACGTGTCGCGCGCTACCTTTGCTCTTGAAAAATGTTTTCTATTACATATATAAATTGATTGATTGATTACGGTAGCATCACTTATAAAAAGATTATTTATTAGGAATTCCTATGTATTATCAAAAGTAAGAGTTAGTAACAATATGAAGGTTATTGAATTTGTGGTACACAAACAATCACTATAGAATTAACTCGACTGATCATAACCTATAATTTCGAGAATTTAAACCACACATAGATTTAAATCGAATCGATGCGATTCAATATTTACAACATGCAGTATATCTAAAATGACCCAAACGGGCCTAACCTGAAACTAAATGACCGATTTGGCACATCTAAGCAGAACAAAGGCAAAACCTAGAGAAGCAATATGCAAGCATTTGTACAACTTATTATTATTTTTGGTACAATGTGCAACTTACTATTATATGGTACTAACTCATCGTGTAAATCAGCATAGTAAGTAGCAAAACACTATTTCCGACACTGCTAACACCCAAATTTTTTTTGGTGTAAAAGAGGTGTTGGGATCCTCTAGAGTTGAAAAACAACTATAGGATGTAGAGTTTCCCTAAAATAGTAGTATTTTA